>SJYA01000940.1:0-18878 GCA_006410615.1 Neotragus moschatus | reverse complement strand
TTTGAATATACTATCTATGTTGGTCATAACTTTTCTTCCGAGGAGTAAGCGTCTTTTAATTTCATGGCTGCAGTCACCATCTGCAGTGATTTTGGAGCCCAGAAAAATAAAGTCTGACACTGTTTCCACTGTTTCCTCATCTATTTCCCATGAAGTGATGGGACTGGATGCCATGATCTTCTTTTTCTGAATGTTGAGCTTTAAGCCAACTTTTTCACTCTCCACTTTCACTTTCTTCAAGAGGCTTTTTAGTTACTCTTCACTTTCTACCATAAGGGTGATGTTATCTGCATATCTGAGGTAATTGATATTTCTCCTGGCAATCTTGATTCCAGCTTGTGCTTCTTCCAGCCCAGTGTTTTTCATGATGTACTCTGCGTAGAAGTTAAATAAGCAGGGTGACAATATACAGCCTTGACGTACTCCTTACCTATTCGGAACCAGTGTGTTGTTCCATGTCCAGTTCTAACTGTTGCTTCCTGATCTGCATACAGATTTCTCATGAGCCAGGTCAGATGGTTTGGTATTCCCATCTCTTTCAGAATTTTCCACAGTTTATTGTGATCCACACAGTCAAAGGCTTTGACAGAATGTGGTCCACTAGAGAAGGAAGTGGCAAATCACCTCAGTATTCTTGCCTTGAGAACCCCATAAACAGTATGAAAAGGCAAAATGATAGGATACTGAAAGAGGAACTCTGCAGGTCAGTAGATGCCCAATATGCTAATGGAGATCAGTGGAGAAAAAACTCTAGAAAGAATTAAGGGATGGAGCCAAAGCAAAAACAATACCCAGCTGTGGATGTGACTGGTGATAGAAGCAAGGTCCAATACTGAAAAGACCAATATTGCATAGGAACCTGGAATGTCAGGTCCATGAACCAAGGCAAATTGGAAGTGGTCAAACAAGAGATGGCAAGAGTGAGCGTCAACATTCTAGGAATCTGCAAACTAAAATGGACTGGAATGGGTGAATTTAACTCAGTCCCATCACTTCATGGCAAATAGAAGAGGAAAAAGTGGAAGTAGTGACAGATTTTATTTTCTTAGGCTCTACAATCACTGCATATGGTGTCTGCAGCCATGAAATTAACAGACTTGCTCCTTAAAGGAAAGCTATGACAAATCTAGACAGTGTATTAAAAAGCAGAGACAACACTTTGCTGACAAAGGTCTGTATAGTCAAATCTATGTTTTTTTTCCAGTAGTCAAGTATGGATATGAGAGGTGGACCATAAAGAAGGCTGAACATTGAAGAACTTATGCTTTTGAATTATGGTGCTGGAGAAGATTCTTGAGAGTCCCTTGGACAACAAGGATATCAAGTGAGTCAATTGTAAAGGCATTCAACCCTAAATATTCATTAGAAGGACTGCTGCTGAAGTTCCAGTACTTTGGCCACCTGATGGAAAGAGCTGGCACATTGGAAAAGATCCTGATACTGGATAAGACTAAATTCAAAAGAAGAAGAGAGCTGTAGAGGATGAGATATTTCAATAACATCACCAAGTCAATGGACATTAATTTGAGCATACTCCCAGAGAGCAAGGACAGAATAGCTTGGCATCTACAATATATGAGGTCACAGAGAGTCAGACACGATGTAATGACTAAGCAACGACAACAACTAGGGAATCCCATATATTTACTTATACTAATCTAAAAATGCCATAAAAGTAAATAAACAAATAAGCAATATATTTGTAGGGGACAAAAGTTTATTGCATTTTCCTATTTTTAAATAAGAAATATGTATTTGATTAAATATATATATATATAAAGTATTAGCTGAAAGTACTAGAAATATTAGTAAAAATGAGGAGGATCAGATTATAAGAGTAAGAGACAAAGCTCACGCTTAATTCATATAATTTCATGATACAAACTTGATTTCTAATCATTGAACCCAAGTAACCTGCATCACTGCCAACTGAACCACCAAGGTCTAATTATATGTTCTAATTATAAATTAAATATAAAAAGACTAATGAAGTGTCCTGATATGTAAAAAACCCAGAAATTATTTGAGAAATAACTCATTTGTTTTCCAACCGGGTTAACATGTACACCAACATACCTATATAATTCACTAAAGAGCCTCAAACAAAATCAGAAAGAGCTTTATTTGTACCTCTGAGAGAAAATTACCCTCTGTACAGGAATTTGGTGGGATTTAACTTCAGAGTTTTATCTTTGAATTGCACCTAGATGAAATATGAAGCCAGCGTTAAGTTTTCTTTCATTCATTCCCACTATTTCCACATCATCACATGTGAGGATCGCCATGAAGGAGGGCAGAAAAATACCACTATGCTGTGGAATTCACTGATGAAAATTAGAAGACATATATAGTTATCCAGAGGCTACCAGTTGACCTCCTCCACTTTGGAGGTCATTAGTAAAAGTCACATCACAGCAGTTTTAAGCAATATATATTTATTATCTCAGAGCAGTAGACTCCAGTCAATCAAGGTATTGGCCAGCCTCCATTCCTTTCTGGAATTCAGGTTCTTCTTTCAAGAGCATGTGGCTGTTGGAAGAATTTAATTTCTTTCAGCTCCAAGATTTGGTGACCCTTCTTGCTGACAAGTATAATCACTCTAAAGGCCAATCATAGCTCCTACCATCTGACCTTTTGATAGATATTTGCATACCATGGCAGCTTCTTTTTTCAAGATCCACAGAAGAATCTCCCCCTCATGTTTGCTAAGAAGTCTTATACAAGTTGACATATTCGTGATGGGAGTGACTATCATCTTTTGTCATTTTCTGTTGCCTAGAAGCAGGTCACGTGTTCTGCAACACTTGGGATGGAGACTATACAGGACATGAGTCACTGGAGTTCACCTTTCAAACAAGTTCACCTTCTCCACAACAAGGGGTGACATCAGCAATGTTCAACGGAACATAAAGAGAACAGGATAGCCAAGCAGGTGTTTTAATTCTATGTTGGAGAGGCATCACTAGCCCCACACAAACACCTACACAACCAGTACTAGACTGCATAACAGGAAAATTAACCTTTCTGCTAGAGTCTGGAGATGTCTAGGTTATATGAGATGACATATAAAAATAATCATTGGATTCCTAGAAATGTTTGAGAGGGAGAATCTAAAGCAAGACTGAACTGTATTTTATATATATGATATATAGACAAATGCGATTTGGGGAAATGGGCTGTCACTTTCACCTTCTGCTTTATATATTTAAGTATTATTTGAATATTTTCAGTAACCATGTTATTTTTTAATAAAAGTGACCCATACTTCATTTGTATTATGTATCAATATTTGTTAGATCATCTCTAACTGTCTGGCAGCTCCTAACTCTCTCCATTTAATGTTTTCTCCCTTTAAGTATGAGTATTATATATTCTCCTTGCTTATACAATTTTTCCCCATTCTCTTCTGAGATAAATCCCAAACTTCCAAAACTACATGGAATTTTATCATTTTAGACTCTATCCCTACACATCTTGAACCAATAAGGAACTATTCTATAGCACAGAGAACTCTGCTCAATATTCTCTAGTAACCTAAATGTGAAAAAATGGAAAAAAAAGATACATTTATATAGCTGAATAACTTTGCTGTATACCTGAAACTTGCACAACATTGTTAATCGATGATACTCCAATAGAAAATAAATATTAAAACAAAAAAGTAAAATAAAACAGCTACTTAGAGATTCTTAGAACTCTAAAAGTAAGGTTTGCTTATTTCTTTTAATCCTATGAAAGAATCTGCTAGTAAAAACAGATTTTAAAAAGATCGTTAGAGTGATGATCTAACTGTATTTATGCAAATGATAGTCCTTAAACATATGAGGTCACTGAGTTGCTTGACTGAGTCATTTCCATGGGAAACTGACAACATTTTAAGAATGTCTGCAGAATGGTAAAAAGGATGTATACATGCTAATGATTGTGAATTTTTGTCCTATGTTAACAATTATAGCCACCAGTTATTAAGTACCTTCTGTAAATGAAGCACAATGCTAAACACTTTATAAAATCTTAATCCTAAAAAAAAAAAACCTAAGACAGTATGCTTACACTGTTAAGTAAACTGTTCTCTGTTCTCTTCAGTTCAGCTCATTTCAGTTCAGTTGCTCAGTTGTGTCCAACACTTTGTGAACCCATGAATCGCAGCACTCCAGGCCTTCCTGTTCATCACCAACTCCCTCAGTTCACTTAGACTCACATCCATCAAGTAGTGATGCCATCCAGCCATNTTGGTTCCCAGCTCACAGTTGGAGAACCCTGCTCTGTGAAAGTTACAAACAGATATTCCAACTCTGGGCCTCGGAAGTTTGGGGGCTCAGTCCAAGGGCCAGGTCTAGGTCTTAACGAGATCCACTCTCATCAGTGGGATGGGAACACAGATATTGTGACTGTTTTCAACCAGAAAACATTGTTTGTTGTCCAAAGAGGGAGCCTCAGGGAGACCACAAAACCAGTAGGCAGACGTTACGATAGCTGCAGAGCTAGACTATCTTCTTAGTTTCTCTTCCAGTGTCACCCAGAGCATCTGTTAGGGTTTTACTCCCTGGAGACAGAATAAAACACTCTTTGGACCAAATCTGTTTCACGCGTATGATGTTTCCGAGCTTCAAAATATGTCCCCATTCATGGTCTACTCGGATCTTGAAAAACTGCATTTCTCTCCCTCCTTCCCACCTCCTTTAGTTCAATTCAGTCGCTCAGTCGTGTCTGACTCTTTGCAACCCCATGAATTGCAGCACACCAGGCCTCCCTGTCCATCACCAGCTCCTGGAGCTCACTCAGACTCACGTCCATTGAGTCGGTGATGCCATCCAGCCATCTCATCCTCTGTCGTCCCCTTCTCCTCCTGCCCCCAATCCCTCCCAGCATCAGAGTCTTTTCCAATGAGTCAGCTCTTCACATGAGGTGGCCAAAGTACTGGAGTTTCAGCTTCAGCATCATTCCCTCCAAAGAAATCCCAGGACTGATCTCCTTAAGAATGGACTCCCTTTGCAGTCCAAGGGACTCTCAAGGGTCTTCTCCAACACCACAGTTCAAAAACATCAATTATTTGGCGCTCAGCTTTCTTCATAGTCCAACTCTCACATCCATACATGACCACTGGTAAAACCATAGCCTTGACTAGACAGACCTTTGTTGGCAAAGTAAAAACATGTGTTACCTCATACCCATTTTATCGATGAGGAAACTGAGGTAAAAATGGAGGAAAGGATTTGTTCTAGGTCACACTGGAAAGCAAAGTTTATTACTTGGTCGTCTGACTCAAATCTTTTTCTGGGTTTCATTGCAAACCTCTACATAGGTGGAGAAAACCTACCAATCCACTCACCACTGATGCCATATCACCAGAGAGGAAGACACGGTGGCTGTGTGGACTGAGGGGGGAAGAAAGAGGTTCAGGGAGGAGTGTGTGTGTTAGTTGCTCAGTCGTGTTCAACTCTTTGAGACCCCACGGACTGTAACCTGCCAGGCTCCTCTGTCCACGAGATTCTCCAGGCAAGAATACTAGAGCAGATAGCCATTCCCTTCTCCGGAGGATCTTCCTGACCCAGGGATCAAACCCAGGTCTCCTGTGTTGCAGACAGATTCTTTACCCTCTGAGCCACCAGGAGAACCTCAGGGAGGAGAGATCTGGCGAGAACATGGCTGGGCTATAGCCTCAACTCCTTCTCCCCACCCCCTTCCCCGTTACAGCCCCCTTTCCCAAGCCTACCCTAACCTGAGGCAGGGGAGCAAAGACCATGGGCCCAGATTCCAAGAGAACCAAAGCAGAGGAAAGCGGGAAGGACCTCAGGAGCCACAAGTGGAGCAGGGCGGAGTGAGTAGGAGTATAGCCTCTGATGTGGCAACGCCTGGGTTTAAACCTCCCTTCCTTCCAGCTGTGTGATCTTGAGTAACTAACTGACCTAAGCTCTGTGGCCTCAGTTCAGTTCAGTTTGGTTGCTCAGTCTTTGTGATCCCATGGACTGCAGCCCGCCAGGCCTCCTTGTCCATCACCAGTTCCCGGAGTTCACTCAAACTCATGTCCATTGAGTCGGGGATGCCATCCAACCATCTCATCCTCTGTTGTCCCCTTCTCCTCCCACCTTCAATCTTTCCCAGCATCAAGGTCTTTTCAAATGAGTCAGTTCTTCACATCAGGTGGCCAAAATTCGCTCATCTGTAAATGAGGACTGTGATTGTGCCAAGGCTCTTGGGAAGGAGAGCTGAGACCATACATAGTAAATACTCAATAACTCATAGCTGTTGCACATATTAACTCCTTTGATCTCCTGGCTATACCTCTAAGAGAAGGGAACAGGCTCATCTCTAGTCATGAGGTAAGTGAGGGACCTTCCAGCCTACTACTCTTCCAACACATCGCTCAGCACTCTAGGTGGGTGGTCTGGAGACTCCTTGGGGAGACAAGCCCACTCTCTGGTTAACAGATGCTGTACCCTATCTTCACTGTCCTAGGCTTGTCCCACTCTTAGCAAAATTTCCTATTGGTCTAAAAGTCAGGTGATGAGACCCAGCAGGAGGTGACATTTTATGCCACCTGTGATCTCTCCCTTCTCCTCCAGAAAGATGTCCCTTCTTCCTAGGCTGGTTCTGATCCACTGCCACCCCACTGAGAAGGTCGCGGGACCCCCGAATGTAGCTCCACTCTCCCTCTCCCCAGCCCCAGCATCCACACCCCCACCCTCCACCCACTGCCAGCAGCTGCCACCTCCCTCTCCCCCTATTCCAGACCCTCTTCCTAAACCTGCCGCCCTGACCTGCGTCCTCACTAAAGTTTAACTGCATACCTGCCTCAAAGGGCTGAAAAGAGTCAACCATCGCGGAGCCATCGAAGACTGCAAGAGAAAAGAGAGCCAGAGAGAGAGCGCGGCAGATACATAATTTATGGTATGGCGGAGGGTGAGTGACAGGCAGCAGCAGGAGGCCTCAGCACCTTATCGATCCTTTCAACAAACCTGAGAAAGGGCCCCGTGCTGAGGGCCAGGGGAGGCATGGAAGGTGCAGGCGGGGGCAAGGCCATTAAGGACGCACCGCGACCAGGCCGGCCGCCGGGGGGTGGGCGGGGGGCTCCGGCAGGTGGGGCACACACACGCGTGCCTCCGATCGATGACACCATGTCAAAACATAAAATGCATGCTTTGGCTCTTAAGCCAAATGTGCGTGAGATTTTTTAAAAGCATTGATTCAGGATGGATCAATAGAAATTGAGGCGTATCTTTTTTTTTTCCTCCCCTGTGCAAAAAGGGGGTAATAACACTTTGCAGAGAGGGCCCCGGCAGGGGTGGCAAGAGTAAATGTTCTACCAGAAGTGCCTTCTATTCCTCTGCTGGCCACCAGAGAGCTTGGGAGGAAGGTCAAGGTGTCTGTTTGTCTCAGCTTGCTCTCCCGGCATGGAGGCGCCCACCGCAGCGAAGGGCTGAAGGCTTCCGTGGCTGCCCGGCCAGGAAGGGAGCTGCATCCTGTTCACCCGGTGCTCCCCCGTCGTCATCCCAGGGTGAGCCCACTCTTTCTCTATTGCCTAAGCAACCCAGCGAGCTCTGTCTCCAGGATCCTCACCTCCATTGCTTCTACCTGCCCGGGCTCCTGTCTCTGTGTCCATTTCCCACACAGCAGCCAGACAACTCCTAACTGGCCCAGAGTAACATCAGTTTTCACGAGATCTGACCACACATCTCCGATCTCCCCTCTACTCCAGACCCCGCTCAGAGACGCCTTTCCAGCTGTCCAGACACATTGTGCCCCTGCCCACTCCATCCCACCTTGTCCACCCCAGGGCCCTTGTCCATTTCTGCTTTCCCCCCAGAGTGCTTGACATGTTTATAGTATTACTGTTCGTGTTGTTGTTCAGTCGCTAAGTTGTGTCTGACTCTCTGTGACCCCATGGACTGCAGCACGCCAGGTTTCCCTGTCCTTCACCTTCTCCCAGAGTTTCTTCAAACTCATATCCATTGATTTCGGTGATGCCATCCATCCAACCATCTCATCCTCTGTTGTCCCCTTCTCCTTCTGCCTTTAAACTTTCCCAGCATCAGGGGCTTTTCCAGTGAGTTGGCTCTGTGCATCAGGTGACCAAAGTATTGGAGCTTCAGCTTCAGCATCAGTCCTTCCAATGAATATTCAGGGTTGATTTCCTTTAGGATGGACTAGTCTGATCTCCTTGCAGTCCAAGGCACTCTCAAGAGTCTTTTGCAGCATTGTTTGTGGGTTTGTTTCTTTTTCTGTTTATTGTCTGGCATTTCTTTATAGAATGTGAGCTATGAGAACAGGAATCTTGTCTTGTTCACTGCTGGGTTCTCAGAGCTTAGAACAGGGTTTGGCACAGAGTAGGTGCTCAGTTCAGTTCAGTTCAGTCACTCAGTCATGTCCGACTCTTTGCAACCCCATGAATCGCAGCACACCAGGCCTCCCTGTCCATCACCGCTCCCAGAATTCACTCAAACTCACGTCCGTCGAGTCAGTAATGCCATCCAGCCACCTCATCCTCGGTCGTCCCCTTCTCCTCCTGCCCCTAATCCCTCCCAGCATCAGAGTCTTTTCCAATGAGTCAACTCTTTGCATGAGGTAGCCAAAGTACTGCAGTTTCAGCTTTAGCATCATTCCTTCCAAAGAAATCCCAGGGCTAATCTCCTTCAGAATGCACTGGTTGGATCTCCTTGCAGTCCACGAGACTCTCAAGAGTCTTCTCCAGCACCATAGTTCAAAAGTATCAATTCTTCGGCACTCAGCTTTCTTCACAGTCCAACTCTCACATCAATACATGACCACTGGAAAAACCATAGCCTTGACTAGACGGACTTTTGTTGGCAAAGTAATGTCTCTGCCTTTCAATATGCTATCTAGGTTGGTCATAACTTTCCTTCCAAGGAGTAAGCATCTTTTAATTTCATGGCTGCAGTCACCATCTGCAGTGATTTTGGAGCCCCCCAAAATAAAGTCTGACATGGTTTCCACTGTTTCCCCATCTATTTCCCATGAAGTGATGGGACCGGATGCCATGATCTTAGTTTTCCGAATGTTGAGCTTTAAGCCAGCTTTTTCACTCTCCTCTTTCACTTTCATCAAGAGGCTCTTCAGTTCCTCTTCACTTTCTGCCATAAGGATGGTGTCATCTGCATAGCTGAGGTTATTGATATTTCTCCCNATTTGAGCATACTCCCAGAGAGCAAGGACAGAATAGCTTGGCATCTACAATATATGAGGTCACAGAGAGTCAGACACGATGTAATGACTAAGCAACGACAACAACTAGGGAATCCCATATATTTACTTATACTAATCTAAAAATGCCATAAAAGTAAATAAACAAATAAGCAATATATTTGTAGGGGACAAAAGTTTATTGCATTTTCCTATTTTTAAATAAGAAATATGTATTTGATTAAATATATATATATATAAAGTATTAGCTGAAAGTACTAGAAATATTAGTAAAAATGAGGAGGATCAGATTATAAGAGTAAGAGACAAAGCTCACGCTTAATTCATATAATTTCATGATACAAACTTGATTTCTAATCATTGAACCCAAGTAACCTGCATCACTGCCAACTGAACCACCAAGGTCTAATTATATGTTCTAATTATAAATTAAATATAAAAAGACTAATGAAGTGTCCTGATATGTAAAAAACCCAGAAATTATTTGAGAAATAACTCATTTGTTTTCCAACCGGGTTAACATGTACACCAACATACCTATATAATTCACTAAAGAGCCTCAAACAAAATCAGAAAGAGCTTTATTTGTACCTCTGAGAGAAAATTACCCTCTGTACAGGAATTTGGTGGGATTTAACTTCAGAGTTTTATCTTTGAATTGCACCTAGATGAAATATGAAGCCAGCGTTAAGTTTTCTTTCATTCATTCCCACTATTTCCACATCATCACATGTGAGGATCGCCATGAAGGAGGGCAGAAAAATACCACTATGCTGTGGAATTCACTGATGAAAATTAGAAGACATATATAGTTATCCAGAGGCTACCAGTTGACCTCCTCCACTTTGGAGGTCATTAGTAAAAGTCACATCACAGCAGTTTTAAGCAATATATATTTATTATCTCAGAGCAGTAGACTCCAGTCAATCAAGGTATTGGCCAGCCTCCATTCCTTTCTGGAATTCAGGTTCTTCTTTCAAGAGCATGTGGCTGTTGGAAGAATTTAATTTCTTTCAGCTCCAAGATTTGGTGACCCTTCTTGCTGACAAGTATAATCACTCTAAAGGCCAATCATAGCTCCTACCATCTGACCTTTTGATAGATATTTGCATACCATGGCAGCTTCTTTTTTCAAGATCCACAGAAGAATCTCCCCCTCATGTTTGCTAAGAAGTCTTATACAAGTTGACATATTCGTGATGGGAGTGACTATCATCTTTTGTCATTTTCTGTTGCCTAGAAGCAGGTCACGTGTTCTGCAACACTTGGGATGGAGACTATACAGGACATGAGTCACTGGAGTTCACCTTTCAAACAAGTTCACCTTCTCCACAACAAGGGGTGACATCAGCAATGTTCAACGGAACATAAAGAGAACAGGATAGCCAAGCAGGTGTTTTAATTCTATGTTGGAGAGGCATCACTAGCCCCACACAAACACCTACACAACCAGTACTAGACTGCATAACAGGAAAATTAACCTTTCTGCTAGAGTCTGGAGATGTCTAGGTTATATGAGATGACATATAAAAATAATCATTGGATTCCTAGAAATGTTTGAGAGGGAGAATCTAAAGCAAGACTGAACTGTATTTTATATATATGATATATAGACAAATGCGATTTGGGGAAATGGGCTGTCACTTTCACCTTCTGCTTTATATATTTAAGTATTATTTGAATATTTTCAGTAACCATGTTATTTTTTAATAAAAGTGACCCATACTTCATTTGTATTATGTATCAATATTTGTTAGATCATCTCTAACTGTCTGGCAGCTCCTAACTCTCTCCATTTAATGTTTTCTCCCTTTAAGTATGAGTATTATATATTCTCCTTGCTTATACAATTTTTCCCCATTCTCTTCTGAGATAAATCCCAAACTTCCAAAACTACATGGAATTTTATCATTTTAGACTCTATCCCTACACATCTTGAACCAATAAGGAACTATTCTATAGCACAGAGAACTCTGCTCAATATTCTCTAGTAACCTAAATGTGAAAAAATGGAAAAAAAAGATACATTTATATAGCTGAATAACTTTGCTGTATACCTGAAACTTGCACAACATTGTTAATCGATGATACTCCAATAGAAAATAAATATTAAAACAAAAAAGTAAAATAAAACAGCTACTTAGAGATTCTTAGAACTCTAAAAGTAAGGTTTGCTTATTTCTTTTAATCCTATGAAAGAATCTGCTAGTAAAAACAGATTTTAAAAAGATCGTTAGAGTGATGATCTAACTGTATTTATGCAAATGATAGTCCTTAAACATATGAGGTCACTGAGTTGCTTGACTGAGTCATTTCCATGGGAAACTGACAACATTTTAAGAATGTCTGCAGAATGGTAAAAAGGATGTATACATGCTAATGATTGTGAATTTTTGTCCTATGTTAACAATTATAGCCACCAGTTATTAAGTACCTTCTGTAAATGAAGCACAATGCTAAACACTTTATAAAATCTTAATCCTAAAAAAAAAAAACCTAAGACAGTATGCTTACACTGTTAAGTAAACTGTTCTCTGTTCTCTTCAGTTCAGCTCATTTCAGTTCAGTTGCTCAGTTGTGTCCAACACTTTGTGAACCCATGAATCGCAGCACTCCAGGCCTTCCTGTTCATCACCAACTCCCTCAGTTCACTTAGACTCACATCCATCAAGTAGTGATGCCATCCAGCCATCTCAATCTTCCCTCTGTCGTCCCCGTCTCCTCCTGCCCCCAATCCCTCCCAGCATCAGAGTCTTTTCCAGTGAGTCAGCTCTTCCCATGAGGTGGCCAAAGTACTGGAGTTTCAGCTTCAGCATCATTCCCTCCAAAGAAATCCCAGGGCTGATCTCCTTCAGGATGGACTGGTTGGATCTCCTTGCAGTCCAAGGGACTCTCAAGAGTCTTCTTCAACACCACAGTTCAAAAGCATCAATTCTTCAGTGCTCAGCTTTCTTCACAGTCCAACTCTCACATCCATACATGACTACTGGAAAGACCATAGCTTTGACTAGGTGGACCTTTGTTGGCAAAGTAATGTCTCCGCTTTTTAATATGCTATCTAGGTTGGTCATAACTTTTCTTCCAAGGAGTAAACGTCTTTTAATTTCATGACTGCAGTCACCATCTGCAGTGATTTTGGTACTGGGTTAAAAACTGCAGAGCTTACCTTCAAACATGGGACTCTCTTACTTTTGAACCATTTATGAAAATTTTCCATGATTTACATTAATCTGCATGAGAAAATATGGAAACATTTCTATTTTTTAGTAACTTTCATATATCATTTGGTCTCTTAGACAGATTCTCTGATATCACATGACACCAAACTAAAAAAAAACAATATAATTCATGCAACAGTGAGATTCAAACTTGATAGTATTTATTTCATTATTCATTAGGTAGCTGCATTGCATAAGTGATAAATCACTCAGTAAAAATGCTGTTTCAACTCATAAAGAACACATTACCTACACTGTAATCATTTCCACTGAAGTAGAGGTGTTATTGACTTCTTTGACATTTCCTTCCTAAGTATTTCTGTAGGACTCCAAGTTATATGGAGCAATTATTACTATTTGTTTTCCTATTAGTGTGCATGTTTTACCTCCAAATTTTAATTCATTTTATCATAGTATAGCATTAAAAAATAATTATAGCCTATTTAGATAAACAGAAGTCCAGGACTAGCATTAATCACGGAAGTTATCTACATTTTTCGTTTGGCAGGAGAAAAGGAGAATGAGAGTGATAAAATAATTTGGGAAATTGATGAGTATAGGGAGAAAGGGATGGTTGGTATGCAATATTCATTTGTGAACATGACTGACTTTGGAATGAGAAAAGCCTGAGTTCAGGTCTCAGGTATTTGTGCAACCTAGGACAAACAGCCTCTTTTGTGGTTCCTTAGCTTCTTGTCTCACAGAGTTGCAAAGGATTTAGGATAATGCTTTGCACTGAGGGCACTCTTTAACTGGTACCTATAGGAATATATTATTTGAATTAGTTACAGCTAACAGAAGAGAGATTGTACTAGATAATTTCCAAATGCCTCTCTGATACCCTCAGATGTCATCGTTTTCTGAGTCACCACGACAGGATATCTTGTAACAACTGTAAGTAACTTCTTTCTTGATGACATCCTAAGTCATTCATCCACCCATTTTAAAAATACTTAACAAGGAATTGCTATGTGCCAGGCATTTTCTAGATACTGTGGATATGTAATGACAAAAATATTGGAACTTTGTGCCACTTAACTCTTTTCTGCCTCTTAAGAGGTGGAATTTTACAGAATAATGCAAGAGGTTTTCTTGACTTTGGGTTTCTAGCTGGGTTGGCTAGCAAGCCATATGATCAGTCTATCATGGACAGCTGGAGGGTGAAATATTTTATTCTGTTAGCATTCTCCCTACTGAACACCAGGTTAGCTGCATACAGACAGCTGCTCTCTCTTGTTATTCCTACTTGGCTATGTATGGCAACAAGTCCCCACTACACTTAATCATCCTGCACTGATTTTCATTAACGGCACCCACACTTTCTATGGTACTTTACATTACCCTCTGGTATTTACAGTCTTATAGGCTATGAGAACATACTTGCTGTAGGTACACTGGGAACCAAGACCTAGAGGTCCAGAAGAACTAAAACTGTAACTGAGGACATCTAACTTTGTTACCTTTCCATAGCTACCTACATACACAGAGCTATAAGCTAAATGGGAAATTCTAGGAACAGAAACATGCTTTATTTACTTTATATCCCCACAGTGCTTTGTACCTCTAAATGTATGTGCTAAAATCTGTTGTGTTAACCCATACCTCTCACAGCTAGCTTGCTAGTCTCCCTTTGTAATAGCCTTCCCATTGCCAATTCTTCAGTTCTATTAAAGAAACACAATTTTCATAGTCACTCAAACAGGATGTTTTAGAGTAGTTTTTAGTAAATTTACCAGTTCTATTGCAGTCATTTAGGCTTCCTGGATAGCTCAGTTGGTAAAGAATCCACCTGCAATGCAGGAGACCCCGGTTCAATTCCTGGGTCAGGAAGATCCACTGGAGAAGGGATAGGCTACTCACTATAGTATTCTTGGGCTTCCCTTGTGGCTCAGCTGATAAAGAATCCACCTGCAATGTGGTAGACCTGGGTTTGATCCTGGGTTGGGAAGATCCCCTGGAGAATCGAAAAGCTACCCATTCCAGTATTCTGGCCTGGAGAATTCCATGGACTGTATAGTCCATACAGTCACAAAGAGTCAGACATGAATGAGTGACTTTCACTTTTGTACATTGCAGTCATTTATCCACTAGTTTTTTAAATACTTAGTGAACAATTCCTATGTACCAGGTAATTTTCTAGGTCCTTGGATGCAGATAAGGACAAAACAGGGATACTAGATCCTAGAAGAATAAAGAAAGTGAAGTTGCTCTGTTGTGTCTGACTATTTGCGACCCCATAGACTGTAGCCTACCAGGCTCCTCTGTCCATGGGATTTTCCAGGCAATAGTACTGGAATGGATTGCCATTTCCTTCTACAGGGAGTTTTCCCAACCCAGGGATTGAACCTGAGTCTCCCGTATTGTAGACAGATGCTTTACCGTCTGAGCCACCAGGGAACGATAAATAGCCAGTAATTAAATGCAGAAGCAAGAGAGTTTTACATTGCTATCAGCTCAGTTCAGTTCAGTCTCTCAGTTTTGTCCAACTCTTTTCGACCCCATGGACTGCAGCAGGCCAGGCCTCCCTACATTGCTATACTACTAAGAATTAAAAAAATAAAAAATTGATGTGGAAAACAATTGTGATAATTGCCATAAAGAATTTTAAGTTGATATGATAGAAAATAAAACGATGAGGGTGGGGTGGCTACTTTAGGTAGAATCATCAGGGATAGAGACACTAAAAGACGACATTTGACTATTAAAGGATGAACAAGAGCCTGCAGTGCAACAAAGCTAAAAAAAAAAAAAAGTTGCATTTCAACCAGAAAGAAAAATGCAAAGTTGCAAAGTATGAAAAGTAGGAAAGGCTTGGAACAGTCCAGGCATTTAAAAAAAAAAAAAAAAAAAAAGCTATGGATAAAGTATAACGATTTGTAAAATTATATGGGCTAGATCACGATGGACTTTTCACTTCATAGTAAGGAAATAGAATTTAATTGTTAGTATTGTGTCGAGTCCTTGATATATTTACAGTGGAGAATTATATTATTTAAGTTTTTTAAAAATACTCACTGGCTGTTTAGGGGAGGTGAGCTGGGAGGGAGCAATAGTGGAATCAGGAAAAATGGCAAGGAGACTAGGTGGTTTTGTTGAAGATGGAAAGTGGTAGAGAGAAAAATATCACAGGATATCATTTATATGAAGAATTCAAAGAAATGATACAACAAAACTTATTTACAAAACAGAAACATACTCACTGTGTTGGATAATGAATTTATGATTACCACAGGGGGAAAAGTGGGAGATGAGANGACTAGGTGGTTTTGTTGAAGATGGAAAGTGGTAGAGAGAAAAATATCACAGGATATCATTTATATGAAGAATTCAAAGAAATGATACAACAAAACTTATTTACAAAACAGAAACATACTCACTGTGTTGGATAATGAATTTATGATTACCACAGGGGGAAAAGTGGGAGATGAGAAATATATTGGTATTTAGGGATTGACATGTACACACTGCTATACTTAAAATAGATAACCACAAAGATTCTTTATGTATCACTTTAAAATATTGTTGTTGTTCAGTTGCTAAATCATGATTGATTCTCTGTGACTCCAAGGATTCCAGCATGCCAGGCTTCCCTTTTCTTCACTATCTCCCAGAATTTGCTTAGCTCATGTCCATTGAGTCTGTGATGCCATCTAACCATTGCATCCTCTGCCATCCCCTTCTCCTCCTGCCTTCAGTTTTTCCCAGCTTCAGGGTATTTTCCAGCGAGTCAGTTCTTCACATCAGGTGGGCAAAGTATTGGAGTTTCAGCTTCACCATCAGTCTGTCCAGTGAATATTCAGGACTGATTTCCCTTAGGATTGACTGGTTTGATCTCCTTGCAGTCCAAGGGACTCTCAAGAGTCTTCTCCAATACTCATTTAAAAAGCATCAATTCCTCAGCTGTCAGCTTTCTTTATAGTCCAACTCTCACACCCATACACAGCTACTAGAAAAACCATAAGGATGTATCATGGGATTAACTGGCTTTCCTGGTTGCTTAGGTAGTAAAGAATACACCTACAATGCAGGAGACTCGGGTTTGATTCCTGGGTTGGGAAGATTCCCTGGAGAAGGGAATGGCAACTTACTCCAGTATTTTTTCCTAGAGAATCCCATGGACAGAGGAGCCTGGAGGGCTACAGTCTGTGGTGTAGCAAAGAGTCAGACAGGACTGAGCAACTAACACTTTTCTTGGTCATGTCTGTGATGACTCCTGTGATTCCCTGGTGGATCAGAGGATAAAGCATCTCCCTGCAATGCGGGAGACCTGAGTTCGATCCCTGGGTCAGGAAGATCACCTGGAGATGGAAATAGCAATCCACTCTGCTCCACTTGCCTGGAAAATCCCACGGATGGAGAAATCTGGTAGGCTACAGTCCATGGCACTGCAAAGTGTCAGACAGGACTAAGAGACTTCACTTTCACTTTCCCATGATTCACCTTTAGTAATCATGAAAGCGTTGGTGATATTAACAGAGAGAAACTGAGTATTGCCTAGTTCTATCCATTCTATTTCTGAAATCTTTCAAACATGCACCCCAAGCACCATAAGCTGTTTCTTAGCAATCTCCTTAATTTAAGTGAGCTCTTCAAAGGCTTTAGCAATACTTTTCCAAATACTTTTAAGCAACATATTCAAGAGAGTTAAAAGTAGAGTTCTAGAAGTTCCCCTTCACATCACCCCCCCTCAAAAAAATAAAAAAAAAGAAGAAGAAGAAAAGAAAAAAACCTGCAAAGAATGCCTCTTGGCCACTAAGATGGCTCCTAGAACTGACAGTCATGTTTTCTGAAACCTAAATCTCTTCTAGTCTTATAATTCAACAACTTTTCCTTTTCTTTTCTTTTCTTCATGCACAACAAGTAAGAGCTTGGTGTTCTTCATATTCCCCATGTGCCTTCCTGTATTGATTCTTCTCTGCCTTTTTACTCTGAATAGAATGTATATTCCATCACAATGTAATCAATCCTTCCTATCTTCTAGGGCCCAATGCAAATTCTATTTTTCTATCCATATCTTCTTTCTTTTATAAATAAAGAAATATTCCTCTCTTCCAAACATTCATAATACTACTTTATTTATTCCATTTCATACCACTTCAATCTTCCTGCTCTATATTATCACTTGACATGATTATGGGATATTTATTATTTTATAATGTATGTTTCTTATCATAATTCTGATTAAGATACCTTTAAAAAGTGAAAGTGTTACTTTCAGTCAAGTCTGACTCTTTAAAACCCCATCAACTGTAGCCCACCAGGCTCCTCTCTCCATGGGATTATCCAGGCAAGAATACTGGAGTGGGTTACCATACCCTTCTCCAGGGGATCTTCCCAGCCCAGGGCTCTAATCCAGATCTCCCTAATTGCAGGCAGATTCTTTACCATTTGAGCCACCAGGGAAGCCCATCTCAGAGCATATATTGATATTACTCTCTCAAAAAATGTTAAATTGCTAAGTGAACAAATGATTAGAAAATATTTAACAAATTTAAATGTCCGTTAAATAGAAAGAAATTAACAGTGATGGGTCAAATTGATTCCCAAGATACGCTGAATCAATTAGTGTTAGCCAGTGTTACTCTATTCTTAGCAATTTAAACAAAATTGGATATATTCATCTACCTACTTCCTACGAGTGACATTCTCAACATTTCCATGAATTTGTAAAGGGTTCTGGTTAATACATCTACTTTTGATTCTGAGTCCCAAGAAACCGACTCCTTCTTCCCGCAGCCCTTTTTATTTCTGTCTTTTTTCTTCTCTTTCAGAAGTTAAGATGTGGAACTCAATTCTGTTTCCATAATTAAAATTAAACACTTCAACAAACACAAGAACAAAACACTAAAACTGAACAAATATGTGTGTAAAGCATCATTCGGTTAAAGAAGAATTTCTTTATCTAGGCTGTTGGTTTTCTTATCCACCTCTGAGTTCTTCCCAGTTTCCTGCTACCTTGTGTCCAGGATCCAGCATCCCCTCATCCTTGAGTCTCTTGCTGCTTTCATTCCTCATCAAAGAAAAAAAATTTAGACTCCCACATTGTATATGCACACTGGATCAGTTCTACATCCCCAGTTTAGACCCAGACTTCATTCACATTTTAATTCCAATCAATTGTATTTTGAAGAAATTAAGAAATGAGGGGGAATTTTTGTTATATTTCTTTGTATATTTACCAGATTCAGTATTCACTACTCAAATAGATCCAATTTTTCTTGTAACACCATTTCCCATTGTAAGACAGCTTTCCTGGTGACAAATTCTGGAAGGTTTTGTGTGTGTGTGTGTGTGTTTAATCTGAAAGATATTTTATTTTACTTTTATTTTTAAAAGATTTTCATTGAGCATAAGATTTTAGATCAATTCATTTAATTTTTTTACACTTTAAAATGTCTTTCATTACTTTGTTGCTTATATTTTTCTGAAAAGAAGTCAGCAACCTTTCAATTTGTCACCATCATATGTACAATCATTCTCCTCTCAGTTCAGTTCAGT
>SJYA01000939.1:2836998-2856959 GCA_006410615.1 Neotragus moschatus | reverse complement strand
ATCCTGGAATGTGAAGTCAAGTGGGCCTTAGGAAACATCACTACGAACAAAGCTAGTAGAGGTGATGAGATTCCAGTAGCTATTTCAAACCCTAAAATATGATGCTGTGAAAGTGCTGCACTCAATATGCCAGCAAATTTGGAAAACTCAGCAGTGGCCACAGGACTGGAAAAGGTCAGTTTTCATTCCAATCCCAAAGAAAGGCAATGCCAAAGAATGCTCAAACTACGACACAATTGCACTCATGTCACACGCTAGTAATGTTCAAAATTCTCCAAGCCAGGCTTCAATAGTATGTGAAAAATGAACTTTCAGATGTTCAAGCTGGTGTTAGAAGAGGCAGAGGAACCAGAGATCAAATTGCCAACATCCGTTGGATTATTGAGAAAACAAGAGAGTTCCAGAAAAATATCTATTCCTGCGTTATTGACTATGCCAAAGCCTTTCACTATGGATCACCACAAACTGTGGAAAATTCTTAAAGAGATGGGAATACCAGGTCATCTGACCTGCCTCTTGAGAAATTTGTATGTAGGTTAGGAAGCAACAGTTGAAACTGGACATGGAACAACAGACTGGTTCCAAATAAGGAAAGGAGTACATCAAGGCTGTATATTGTCAACCTGCTTATTTAACTTATATGCAGAGTACATCAGGAGAAACTCTGATTCTGCTGGATGAAGCACAAGATGGAATCAAGATTGCCGGGAGAAATATCAATAACCTCAGATATGCAGATGACACCACCTTTATGGCAGAAAGTGAAGAGGAACTGAAGAGCCTCTTGATGAAAGTGAAAGAGGAGAGTAAAAAAGCTGGGTTAAAACTCAACATTCAGAAAACTAAGATCATGGCATCCAGTCCCATCACTTCATGGCAAATAGATGGGGAAAGAGTGGAAACAGTGACAGACTTTATTTTTCTGGGCTCCAAAATCACTGTAGATGGTGACTGTAGCCATGAAATTAAAAAATGCTTACTCCTTGGAAGAAAAGTTATGACCAACCTAGACAGCATGTTAAAAAGCAGAGATATTACTTGCCAACAAAGGTCCATCTAGTCAAGGCTATGGTTTTCCAGTAGTCCTGTAGGGATGTGAGAGTTAGAGTATAAAGAAAGCCGAGTGCTGAAGAATTGATGCTTTTGAACTGTGATGCTGGAGAAGACTCTTGAGAATCCCTTGGACTGCAAGGAGATCCTACCAGTCCATCCTAAAGGAGATCAGTCTGAATATTCATTGGAAGGACTGATGTTGAAGCTGAAGCTCCAATACTTGGGCCACCTGATGCAAAGAACTGACTCATTGGAAAAGACCCTGATACTGGGAAAGATTGAAGGTGGGAGGAGAAGGGGACGACAGAGGATGAAATGGTTGGATGGCATCACCGGCTCAATGGACATGAGTTTGGGTAAACTCCAGGAGTTGGTGTTGAACAGGGAGGGCTGGCGTTCTGCAGTCTATGGGGTCACAAAGAGTCTGACACATCTGAGCGATTGAACTGAACTGAACTGAATGGGATATTAAACATCACAAGTATTCCTCACAACCCTACTGGACAAGCCATTATTGAACGTGCAAATGGGCTACTGAAATTATTTTTAAATAAACAGAAAAGGAAATAATTAACCCCTCCTGGGGAATAATTGTATATTGCCCTATTCACTCTTAATCATTAGTCAATTTCCCAAAAATTCTTCACAATCAGCTGCTGCTAGGCATTTTTCTCCTCCACATTCACAAGAATACCCCCTGGTACTTTTTAAACAACCACCCTCTCCTATTTGGCAAGGACCTGTTAAATTACTAACATGGGGAAGGGTTTATGCTGCTGTTCTGTCTTCCTCAGGTCCACTTTGGATCCTTGCCTGTTATGTGAAACCTTATCATGAAGCACCAAGAATTTCAAGATCCATTACCAGAGTTTCATCTGTTGACCACCCAAAAGACTCCTCCTAGCACATCTCCTCCGAAAAGACAGAGAAATAATCATCCGCCAGCCACGGACTACATGAAGAGCTGAAATAGCTCATTAATACTGGCACACCTGTTACTCCTGAAAATCCGTAGTAATTGTTACCACAGCAGCTGTTATTGCAGCAACTGCTGCCACTGCCCTTTCTATATCCTTAAAAACCGCCAACCAAGTACAGACTTTTATGACTAATATAACTTCTGACTTTACTGAACAAGTAGAAACTGATCTAATGATTTTAGCTCAACTTGCAGCTTTGGACGCCACAGTTGTATGGCGCGGTGAACATCAGCGTGCTCTTTAGACTCAATCACGATTAGAGTGTAACAGTATGTTTTCTCATGTGTTTGTGACACCTTATTTTCTCGTAATTATTCTGAAGCCTGGAATGATTTGCATCAACAGCTAGATCCAAACTCAGACAATATACTCAGTGACTCTGTCCTACACTTATTACAACACATCCTTTGTCAACAGATTCAATCCCTTCAGCAATACTGTTCAGATGTTACTTTTCAACCCATCTTAGATAAAGCCACATGGCTCAGCACAAAGAACTGGTTCTCCTCCCTAAATCTAAAATCTTGGTTTTTTTTCCTTTCATCTTATTCATAACATTGCTTTGAGTTTTGTTTCTAGTCAGAACATCAATTGTTTCATTTTCTTGACTCACCTGCACTGAGGTGATGCTAACACTGTTCCTCCCACAAGAAGATCAAAGCAACATTCATTAAAGAAAATAAGAAGAGGAGAATTGTGGGAACCATGTTTCACTGCTTTCTCAGAAGTGTCTCCTGGAATTTAATCTTGCTCATTCTCTCTTCTTCGCTTGCTCTTTCCCCCTCCCTTAAGTTAGACTTTCTGACTGACATGTTGGCATTAGTTAGATGCTGTTCTGCACACAGAACAAACCCCCTTATCTTCAAAGTCCTTTCTTTATGACTCTAATGTGATTAGAGTCATAAAGAAACCAGAGATAAAATTGCCAACATCCGTTGGATCATTGAAAAAGCAAGAGAGTTCCAGAAAAATATTTATTTCTGCTTTATTGACTATGCCAAAGCCTTGACTATGTGGATCACAGCAAACTGTGTAAAATTCTTCAAGAGATGGGAATACCAGACCACGTGACCTGCCTCCTGAGAAATCTGTATGCAGGTCAAGAAGCAACAGTTCCAACCAGAGATGAAACAATGGACTGGTTCTAAATTGGGAAAGGAGTATGTCAGGCTGTATATTGTCACCCTGCTTATTTAACGTATACATCCTGCAAAATGCCGGGCTGGAATAAGCACAAGCTGGAATCAAGATTGCTGGGAGAAATATCAATAACCTCAGATATGTAGACGACACCACCCTTATGGCAGAAAGTGAAGAGGAACTAAAAAGCCTCTTGATGAAAGTGAAAGAGGAGAGTGAAAAAAGCTGGCTTAAAACTCAACATTCAGAAAACTAAGATCATGGCATCCAGTCCCATCACTTCATTGCAAATAGATGGGGAAACAATGGAAACAGTGACAGATTGTTGGAGAAGGCTCTTGAGAGTCCCTTGGACTGCAAGGAGATCCAGCTAGTGAATCCTAAAGGAAATCAATCCTGAATTTGGCCACCTGACGTGAAGAACTGACTCATTTGAAAAGACCCTGATGTTGGGAAAGATTGAAGGTGGGAAAAGAAGGGGAAGACAGAGGATGAGATGGTTAGATGGCATAACTGACTTGATGGAGATGAGTTTGAGCAAGCTCCGGGAGTTGGTGATGGACATGGAAGCCTGGCATGCTCCAGTCCATGGAGTCACAAAGAATCAGACACAACTGACCGACTGAACTGAACTGAATGTGATTACCTCTGGACCTCTAGGAGAAGGCTTCCTTAATCCTAGAATTCTGGTCTCTGCCTTGCCTTACTGCTCTTAGTTAAAGACTCCAAGATAAGTTGTCAATAAATATGTACTCAGCATTTTCTCAGAGAGTGTCTCTTCTGCGAGCTCTCCCTTTGCTGTCTCTGATAGTTCTGTGTGTTTGTGAGAATTATTCAGTGCGAAATCACTACATGTATCAGCAATCATGCCAAGTACTTTGCATGCATGATCTCTGTTTCCTCAGAATAAAATTGAACAGATAAGGAAACTAAAGCAGAGAGTAGCTCAATAACTTGTCCAAGGTCACATAACCTGCCCCTTCCTTGTAGGTTTCATTTTTTCTCAATCAGAGGACATTCTCTGCCAGCCAAAGACATGGAAGAAACACTCCTCATGGAATCTTGAGGAGGAACATTTGCGATCAATAGAGCCAGTACCTGCCTGAGGCAATCACATTTGGTAAGTAAGTGCTTTTATATGAGAGTGCTGGGCAGGTGCCCTAACATAGCACAGGGAAGTGGGGATTCAAGTGGAGGGCAGAGGTTTCCACCTAAACTAACCCATTCCGTGTAGAGAGGACAGCACTACACTCCGCAGGCCCTCTGTGTGGCAGGTCCTGGCCCAGGCCACGGACGCACATGATATTTGATCCTCATAAAAGTATAGGGAAATATTCTTCTCATTTTACAGGTGAGGGCAGGTAAGGTGCTCCAGGTCACACAGGTGAGAGATGCAAAGGCCAGATTGGGGTTCAGTTCAAGGTCCACTGACCCTCACAGAGTTGCTGGGCTGGAGGCAGGGCAAGAGCTGGAGGAAACAGCTTCTGTGGTGACACTCCAGGATCCAGGAGCAGGAGATTTGGACCAAAGGGAGAGGGCAGGAGAAGCCCTATCTGGCCTTGGGGACTCCCTCTGCTGTCCTCTCTCCCTGTCAGCTGTCCTGGCCTCACTTATGAGTCACTTGTTGGGTGGTGGGAGGAAGTGAGCACCTTGGACTTGGCTCCCTGAGTAGACAGCCCAGAAGGAGGCCTTGGGGACAGACTCCTGGTTGTGGGACTTCCTCAACCCCTGCAGGTGGCTGGAGGTTGCTTATTCATCCCCTTCTTGGTTGTTGATTCTTCTCTGAGTTAATTCAGCCAGTTGGCACCACTTCAACTCCAGGTCACAAGTAGGAACCAGACAGAGAAGACACAGCTGATTACCTGAGCAGCCCCCCAGGTCTTCTGAGCCCATGGTGGCAGCAGTAGTGTCTCAGAGATCTCCTTTCAGCTCCTGTTTGCATAGGGCTGTCCTATCTTTTTGCCTTTTCATACTGTTCATGGGGTTCTCAAGGCAAGAATACTGAAGTGTTTTGCCATTCCCTTCTCCAGTGGACCACATTTTGTCAGAACTCTCCACTCTGTTCCACAAGCCTCTTATCCTTCTCCATCAGAGGGCAGACAGACTGAAAACCACAATCACAGAAAACTAACCAATCTGATCACATGGACCACAGCCTTGTCTGACTCAATGAAACTATGAGCCATGCCAAGTAGGGCCACCCAAGACAGTGGGGTAAGGAACCTAGTGATGGATTTACTGGGAAAAGTTTCAGCACTCGGCTGGTTTGTGTCCTAGCTGGACTGCACCCCATACCCTTCCTAGAATGTTGAGACCAACAGCAGAGATGCCATCTTTGCAGCAGTCCAGCCACTCAGGCTTTTAGTCCACTCCTGCTCTTTCTCAGATTTCCTGGCTTCCTAAGTCAGCTCTTGCTTTTCCACCAAAATTTTCACTTGGAAAAATGAACCCAGGATCGCACATTGTGTTTAGTTGTTGCATTCCTCTTAAGCCAGCTTTTGATACCTGAATTGATCCTTTTGCTTTGGCTTTCCCACCCAGACCCCTATGTCTTGGATTATGGAGTCTCTGCTGCAATTGTTTGAGATAATCCTGCTTGGGTAGGAAAACCAGGAACCATTGCATAAGGAAGTCTAATCATAGGGGTAGAGTAAGGCTAGGGGAGGGGTGAAGTGAGTGGCACCATCAGCCTTTTGGAAGGAGTGGTGCTGGCGACGGTTTGTCTCCAAAGGAGGACTACCCACCTTCCAAACCCAGGAGGCCTTCAAGCTGAACCACCTGACGAACTTGGTGGGGGGTAGGGGAGAGAGTAAGGCTGAGAGACAGCTTTATTTTTCATTTTATACATTTTTGAATTTTATAACATGGACTTTATGACTTGGTCAAAAATAGATATTGAAATAGACCTAACCAGGGTCACTCAGTAGCAAGAGCCAAAGACAGGACTCAAACCCAGATCTGCAGCCATGAGCCTGAACTCCTTTGCCAGCATCACAAGAGGGCACATAAATCTGGGGTTTTAACCTAAATCGATCCAGGGGGTGCTGCTGGGACACAGAAGAAAGCCAGGGAAAGACACAGACACTTGCACCTGCAGCCCAGAAGGGATGTCCTCAGGGGCCTCCTGGGATTTCAGCTGCTTTCAAAAGGCAGAAAAGTCTCTAAGGTTGGAGCATGGTGACCCCTCGCCTTAGAGAGGCTCCCAGAGCTACTGGTTGGGTAGGGTCCCTGAGGCAAAATAACCTGAGTCCCCCTAAACTACAGTCATGACCTCAGCAAGGTCAGCCAGCCTGTCAGAGTCTCAATTTCTTCATCAGGAAAATGGGGATGATAATATACACTATCCTAAGCGTCGGTGCTGTTATGAGTCTAGCACATTCCCCAGAGAGACATGTCAGGTCCCAGGGAGCACTTGCGACCTCCAGTCAGCTTGCTAATGAGATCTGCTCTCGGTGGGGACCCTCGAGAGTGGAGGAGAGCCTGACCTCATGTGGTCCTTTCTCTCCTCCTCACCTGTAAGGTGAGTGGGCTGATCAGAAGCTCTCCCAACCGTGGCATTCCAGGATTCAGTGTGCCTGTTAGGTACCTTAGCACTGTCCGCACCAGCGGCATGGGAGAAAGGAGAGATGGTGGCCACAGAGGAGGGCCCCGGAGGTGGCTCCGGAGCTGGGAAGGCGTGTCTGGCACGGCCATCTCCTCCCCGCTTCCCCGGTCTCCTCCTCCACTCCCACCGGAGACTGTGCAACCCTTGTCCCGCCTTCTCTGGATCTGTCTCAGGAATGCTGGTAACTGGAGGTTCTGAACCTGTCTCCAAAAGCATTCCCCACCCCACGCCACCCCAGCAGAAAAATTCCAGGCCAGAGTGATTTCCCAACCTGGCAGGAAGCTACTTGCATGGGCAGAGGTGGGAGGGCAGTGTGGACCCACAGATGGGTCCACAGTCAGCAACACACGAGGGCCCGACCCTAATCCCCTGCCCTCTGGGCCCAACACACCTCCCCTCCTTTCCAAACCTTTCCTTGGCTCCCAGCCACTAGGAGGAGGGGCGCTTTCGTTGGCTTAACCCTTCTCTCCCCAGGCTCCCAGTCCTCCTTTCTGCTCTGGGGAGTGAATAGCCCCCCAACCCCCATCCGTATGGTGCTGCTTCTTCTCTCAACAACCTGCAGCGTGAGTATTATTACGTTTTCTATTTCCAAGCAGAGGCAGCCCAGACTGAGGAAGTCAGATGCTTTCCTCTGGGTCACATCACTAGGAAGCTGGCTCACCAGAATTCCAGACCCAAAGACAGCAGAAGACTGTCCTGTGGGGTAGCCCAGCCTCATCTCCTCGTGCCCCACAGGCCCCTGTGAGCCACTGCTTCAAGCACGAGGCCAAATAAGAACCATGAGATGCACACGTGCCTCCTTGGTCAACGGCAAGGTTGGCAAGGATGAAGACCAGGTGTTATGTATCTCCACCTCCCCAGGGCCAGGCAAGCACAGACACTCACAAAGTGCCAGCTAGAGGGCCTTCCCTGTGGTCAGAAGGGACATGTGACCAGGGGCTGCTTGGCCCCGGCAGCCTGGCTCAAACAGCACTGAGGCCTGGCCTCCCAGCCTTCATCCTTTACAGGACCCTGTCCCATGGCCAAGAGGAAACAAAGGGCCAAGGTAAGCTCTGGGTGCAGGCTTTCTGGCTTCAGGGAGAGTGCAGGTCACGATTTCTTTTTCTAGCAGCTTCTCTGTGCAAACACAAGCCTCCCGTGGTATGTTTAAATGTCAAGGTAGGCCTTTGCCTCGGTCTCGCCACGCCGGCTCCCTCCTCCCTTCCCACCAACCCAGGAATCAAACCAGGGTCTCCCGCATTGCAAGTGGGTTCTTTACCAACTGAGCTATCGGAGAAGCCCCCACCTACCCAAACCTCCAAGTAACTGGAAAAAGATGTGAAGTGAAGTGAAGTGAAGTTGCTCAGTCGTGTCCGACTCTTTGCGACCCCATGGACTGTAGACGTGGAGCATCTTAAAACTATCTGATGAGATGGGAGTGGAAGTTACTCCTGCATCATGGGAATAGTTCTCCAAAGACTGTCTTCTGGTTTCTGACTCCCTTTTCCTCTCTGCCTTCTGTCCAAACTCAGATTATTTGGAGAGGGGTGGGCAGCCACCTAGGCAGGAGCGATTCAGCTTGAACGGGCAGAGANCTTTGCGACCCCATGGACTGTAGACGTGGAGCATCTTAAAACTATCTGATGAGATGGGAGTGGAAGTTACTCCTGCATCATGGGAATAGTTCTCCAAAGACTGTCTTCTGGTTTCTGACTCCCTTTTCCTCTCTGCCTTCTGTCCAAACTCAGATTATTTGGAGAGGGGTGGGCAGCCACCTAGGCAGGAGCGATTCAGCTTGAACGGGCAGAGACGGAAATCCTTCCTCTGTGGAACTCTAACCAAAAATACTATTTTCCCCCCAGAATATGAACAGTGGGTGTATTAATAGAAGCAGCATGTTTTGTAACTGCGGAGAATCAGTTAAATACTGCATGAGCCCTGACTGGCATTCTGCACCTCTACTCAGCACCTTATGCTCCAGTCATCCGTGCCTGGGGTCAGGAATCTGTGGTGTCGAAGCGCCTGCTCTGCCATTTCTTGGCTGTGTGACCTTGAAGGAGTCACTTAACCTCTCTGAGCATTTTTATCTGTAAAATGTCAGGAACAATGATCCCCTCGAATCCTTTCTCCAAGTATTATTATTAGGATCAATGAAATGAGCGTATGCTCCGTAAACTCTACAACTGCATACCTGTCACATGTCACATATTACCACTCTGTTGTATATCCATCTTCTAACTAATTCTCACTTGTCAGCCATTAGCACCAGTTCTAATTCTCCAGTTCTGTTCTCTTGTTNCCATCACACCACTTACCATGGCCTTGGGAAAGTCATTTCCCTCACTGAACTTCTACTTTCCATCTTTAACTCTGTAGCCTTTCATTTTCTCATCTGTAAATGTGAATAACACTGTCTATTTTCAGAGGGTGACCTTGAGGATTCATATATGAATAGAAATAGAGAAGGGAAATGCTACTCACTCCAGTATTTTTACTTGGGAAATCCCATGGACAGAAGGAGCCTGGTGGGCTACAGTCCATGGGGCCACAAAAGAGTCAGACATGACTTAGTGACTAAACAACCACAACACCCTACTGAATATGGTTGCTGAGGAAATACATGTAACACACGTAATGCCCAACATGCAGTAGGCCTTCAATAGGGGCCCGCTAGTACTGCGTCTGTGGACGGTGCTCATGGATGGTTTTCAGGTTTTTATTAGACTTTTGTGGGATTTCCCAAAGTTTCTACATCTATTATGTATTACTTCTGCATCTCTGGGGGAGAAATGTCATACAAATAAAAGCACAGGGAAGGTGCCCAGTGCAAAGTAACCTCTTAAGAAATAGGTGCCCGCCCCACCTCCCAGCTGGCAAGCGCTTCCCTCCGAAGTCCAGCGAGAAGGGCCCCAGCGTCTCATCCAAAGTCACTGCTGCTGGCCGTGGTCACATGTAGGGCCAGAGAGAAGCTTGGTGGCTCTAGTGATGAAGAACCCATCCGCCAACACAGGAGACACAAGAGACTCAGGTTCAATCCCTAGGGAGGAAAGATCCCTGAAGAAGGAAATGGCAACCCAGTCCAGTACTCTTGCCTGGAGAATCCCACGGACAGAGGAGCCTGGCAGGCNAAGCTTGGTGGCTCTAGTGATGAAGAACCCATCCGCCAACACAGGAGACACAAGAGACTCAGGTTCAATCCCTAGGGAGGAAAGATCCCTGAAGAAGGAAATGGCAACCCAGTCCAGTACTCTTGCCTGGAGAATCCCACGGACAGAGGAGCCTGGCAGGCTACAGTCCACGGGGTCGCAAAGTGTCGGACACGACTGAAGCAACTTAGCAGGCCGAGATGCTACCATCAGAGAAAGGAGTTAGGAGCAAGGGGGATGTCTGAGACATATGAACTCTGGGGGAAGAAGGGGTTCTGAACCCCTCCCTGTGCTCAGGGAGGTGCATCTGGGGGGCTTTCTGCTTCTGTGGTCACCAGGGAAACGAACTGAAGAGAACCAGGTGGAATCTGGTGGGTGGGTCTATGAGTGCTCAGGGTAAAATGGATTTAATTCTGTTGTTCACTTGAAAATTTTCTTAATAAGTTGTTGGAAAAATTAGCGCGTGTTGGGGGAGGGGAGAAGGAGAGAGAATAAGGATGAACAGGGTCTGAGTGTGACCACAGAGAGGGTCCATGGCCTTTCACATTTTAGAGAAACCGAGTCACTTGTGTGTCATATTGGCCATCCTTCTTGCTTTCTAGAGGAGACTTCCATTGGCTCAAGGCCACCCAGCCAGGAGCAGTGGCCACGCTCCTGCCACATACCAAGCTGCTGCATGTTTTGGATACAAAATGCTGGAAGATTTCCCCCAAGGCACGCACCTCATGCAGAAAGTTCTAGAGGACTCTGACTCACCCAGATGGGGAAAGGCTGGGACAGGCAGAGCAGAGGGCACCATGGTGGGGAGTCAGGTCCTCGAAAAACCTAAAGGGGTAGCTGGCCACAAGGGATGGGTTCTGAACAAGCCTGATATGCAGAAACCGTCCCTGCAGTAGGATTTATTAGAAAACCTCTCCAGAGGTGACTTAAGCCAGCTTTTGCCATGACTGTTGTATTTTAGTCTGTCACATTCTCAGAAATCCCTCCCCAGCCAAACCCCAACTCATGATGAAAATCACCCAGTGTGACGTAATGGAGCCTCGGGCACACCCGGCGTCCACCTCCGCTCTGCTTCCAACGAGCCTGTGACATCAGACGTGACACTTGGATTCTGTTTTCTGGCGTCCTCATCTGTCAAACAGCACATTACCCCATCAACCTTTCGGGACACGAACTAAGATAACACACACAACAAGCTTACTGCAGTGTCTTACATGTAGAAAGCACATAGTAAAGGACACATAATGTTGCTGTGTGTGTTGGGGTGGTGTGTTGTTTATTTTATTTGTGAGTTCTTAATGACTCACCCACTTAACAGCTTTCCCAAGGGGTAAGTAACAACCTCTCTAAGCCTCAAATTTCCTCCTCTGGAAAATAAGTAACTCCCAGCTCAGAGGCTGTTGTGAGAATGGGGGGTTAATGAGGTAAAGATGAGGTAAAGAGCCTGGCTCTTAGCCAGAAAGGGCACATTACTGGCAGTCAGGCTACCAGGTCCTTTTCTGCATGCAGGGCAGACATTACTAATTGAGCCTGGAGGCTGCTTTGGCATTCTTGTTAATGCATGAGTGAAGTTGAGGGTGTAAATGAACTCTGTTTGCCATCCTTGGCATGAGCTCAATGAATATTAATTTCCATGATCCTTCTCTATCACCTTTCCTTCCCAAATAACTAACTAATCTCCAGGTGATGACCTGGTTTGGTGAGAGTAGGGTCTCATGAATTATATCAGGCTACAAAGACATGTTGACACTGTGTCTTCCCATTGTCTAGAAAGTCTTAGGTTTGGCAGGGAAAAAAAAAAATCTTATATCTAGGAAAAGGCCTAAGGAAAGGGCCAGGATGTCCCATAATTATTGATATGGGGAGTGAGTTTCTGGAGGCTCTGAGTCCCTCTTGTCCACACACAATCAATGACTGAAATTTCTCCTTTGAAGCTTTATATCTTGGCCTTTACATATTTTGAAAATAAAAACACCCCAAGAATAAGTCCATAAATTCTTTCAGTTTTTCACATTATCAGGAGCTGAGATCTGACTTTGAAAGGCCCAAATGTACCAAGGATTAGAGAAAACTGTAAGGAATGGAATTAGTTCTAAGAATAAAATTTGACTCTATACATTATAAGACAAGTGCTAAACACTAAGGCAGAAAGAACTAAGTTCAAATTCAAGTCATACCACAATTAGCTCTGTGACCCCAAGGTCCCTTAACCTCTCTGAGCTCACATTTTCCTCTATGTAAAATTGAGATGATAATAATATTATTTTTTATTACTAAAACTCTCTCCTCCTTACTCTAAAATCCATAATCAAATAATATAATAGACAGAAAAGTGCTTCATAGTAAATTTCCCACTAGGGATTAGATGGTTTATTACATACTCAGTTATGATATAAATCCAACTCCAAGTAGCTTAAGCTGTATGAAGAAACTTATGGGCTCATTTAATTAAAAAACAGAGTTGGAATGACTTTAGGCTTAGCTGGATCCAGGAGATGAAACCATATTTTCCTGGCGGTCTCATCATCTCTCATCTCTGCTTCACTCTAGGCTGAACTAATTTTCTCCTATTGCATATAGCTTTTTCATGGCCAGGGAAGATAGACACCAACTGCAATAAATAAATTTCTTCCAGTTTAACAACTCCAGGGCAAAAAAAAGCTTCTCCACCCATCCATGCATCATCGTATCAGTCCTAGGGAATTTGATTATTGGCCCCCTTGGACCAACCACTCTTGTTAGGAAATGAGATACAATGGCTGATCCAGTCTGAGTTATTTACCTACCCCATAACTAGGGGTTAGTGATATGAGTGGTCTTTATAACTGACAGCCCATGAGACCTCCCTTCATGGGAGGTGAAGGGAAAGGTGTAAAGTTTTTGGACAGTCAAACACAAGAATGCACCAGGCTGGGTCTCAGCTTGCAGCCTGCAGCTGCCTCAAGATGATGTCAAATGAGCTATGGCTGCCACAAAGTCCTTCAAACAGCTCAGTAATCATAAACATGTCTGCTGTTTGTCGTGTTTTCTGCCACATTTTCAACACCTGCAGTATCTGAGAAATTTCCAACTTTATGAACCCCATCACCACCATGGCAGAAGACAGAAATGTTGACTTCCCAGCCTTCCTTGCAGCTAAGGTACCAGCATGTGACCTGTTTCTACCAATCAGATTCACCTGGAGAGATGAGGCAAAGGAAGGATGCTGAGTGGTGACTGGCTCCAGACGCTCAGCTTTAGGGTGAAATTTTGGTGCAGAAATATCCTTGAGGAGCTGCAGCAGTGGATATTTTGGGACATCAATCCAGGAAACAGCTTCAGGTCAGGTCTGCCAGCCCCTCAACCAATTCCGTGAGTTGGAATAAGTCCCTTTTAATAAGTTCCTTTTCTTCCTAATCAGCCAGCGTGTGTTTCTACCACTTTTAGCAAAGAGCCCAGGCAAATAGGTACTCTGATACCCTTGGCAGGCACAAGATGGGAGAGGTCCCCTGAAGGGGCAGTTTTCCCCACTTGACATGATAGGGACTAGAGGGAGAGGAGCATCAGGCTGACCAGGGCAATGCTGCCTGGCCAGCCCCAGCTCAGGATCTCGTAAGGATGGCTGATGTGAAGACAAAAGAAAGTCAGATGGCATGGTGATATAACCGGATACACACTAGCATTGCTGATTTATTTCTGCGTGCATATATTTTTACTGAGGCAACGCCACACAACATAAAATTAGTCATTTTTAAAATGTACAGTTGAGTGGCATTCAGTACGATCACAATTGTGCAACCATCATCTCTGGTTCCAAAGCATTTTCATCACCCCCCAAAGGACACCTTGTAACCATGAAGCAATCATGCCCCATATCCTCCTCCTGCTAGTATTTAGCAATCATTAGTCTACATTCTTTGTCTATTGGTGTATATATTCTGGATATTTCATACAAGCGGAATCATATGATATGTGACCCTTTGGGTCTGACTTCCTTCACGGAGCACCATGTTTTTGAGATTCATCCATGTTGTAGCATGTATCTGTCCTTCATGCCTCTTTATGGTTGAATAATGTGAATAGGTCACATTTTTCTTCATCCACTCATCAGCTGATGGATGTCTGGGTTTCCTTTACCTTTTGGCTATTGTGAATAATGCTGCTAGCCAGGAAGAATGAGGAGAGAGTGATCACTGGCTAAGACTGCTGGAGTCCAGCTGAGCAGCGGCAGGAACCCAGTCTGTCGGCAATGACGCAAACAGCATCTTCAACTTGGAGCAGAAACATTGACAGAGTCTGGTCACATCCCAGTGGGGATGATTAAAGGACACAGGACAGAAGACAAGCCGGAGAAAAAGAGGTCGCTGGTCACAGCTGAAAAAAACCCGAGTCTCCAGGAGTTTGGAAGGAGAAATGGTGGGTCTAAAGAGGGAATTCCAATCCTTCGTGCCAGAGACCAGCATAGCATCGGCGTTAAAGTGCAACTTTGGAGGCAAACAAGCAAGGTCTTGAATCTTGACCCTCATTCACCAGCCATGGAACATTGGGGCAATCATTTCATCTTTCCAGGTCTCAGTTTGTCTTTTATATACAGGGCTCCTAAGCACCCCTAGTTCTGGGGAAGGAAATGGCAACCCACTTCAGTTATCTTGCCTGGGAAATCCCATGGACAGAGGAGGCTGGCAGACCACAGTCCATGGGGAAGCAGAGAGTCAGATGTGACTGAACGACTAAACAACAACAACCATCGCTAGTTCACAAGGTCGTTGTCAGCATTAAGTTAAATAATGTAAGCAAAGTACAATATCGGACACCCAATAATCTCTTACCATAAGGTAGTTACAACTCTTAGTATGAGACTTTGGCTAGTGTTATTGTGTCTCTGTTCTTCTGTTGCTCCCTGAAGGAGATCTAGGCTGTTAAAATAGTGTCATAGGTGTGGGTCTACTTCATGCTTACACTTGGGAGTGCAAAAATGTCTCTTTCTTCATCATGCAAATTGCGAGCTAGATTTTTTTCTATTTCATTCGATTTGGAATTTTCCAGCTTTCCCAGTATGGCACCTACCCACTGAAGGGGACTCACACTGAACCATGTCCTAGCGAGGGGCATCATTATCCGCCCTCGTAGGCCTCTGCCTGGTCTTCATTCATTGTATCATGTAGGGTTCAACTGGAAAAATATTACCAGCAGGAGATACTATGAGGCTTATTGCAAAAAATTAGTTTATGCAATTATGAGAGCTGGTTGCTGTTGTTTAGTCACTAAGTTGTATCTGACTCTTTTGCGACCCCATGTACTGTAGCCCGCCAGGCTCCCCTGTCCGTGGGATTTCCCAGGCNATGTAGGGTTCAACTGGAAAAATATTACCAGCAGGAGATACTATGAGGCTTATTGCAAAAAATTAGTTTATGCAATTATGAGAGCTGGTTGCTGTTGTTTAGTCACTAAGTTGTATCTGACTCTTTTGCGACCCCATGTACTGTAGCCCGCCAGGCTCCCCTGTCCGTGGGATTTCCCAGGCATGAATACGGGGGTGGGTTGCCATTTTCTTCTCCAGGGGATCTTCCCAACTCAGGGATCAAACGCAGATCTCCTGCATTGGCAGGTGAATTCTTTACCACTGAGCCACCTGGGAAGCCCACTAGAGCTGATAGGCAAGCCCCAAATCTGCAGGGTAGATTGTCAGANTGGGATTTCCCAGGCATGAATACGGGGGTGGGTTGCCATTTTCTTCTCCAGGGGATCTTCCCAACTCAGGGATCAAACGCAGATCTCCTGCATTGGCAGGTGAATTCTTTACCACTGAGCCACCTGGGAAGCCCACTAGAGCTGATAGGCAAGCCCCAAATCTGCAGGGTAGATTGTCAGAAAGGCTGAAACTCTCACGTGTGAGCTGAAACTGCCTCCCACAGGAGCAATTTCTTCTTCAGGGAGTTTCAGTTCTGCTTTAAAAGCTTTTCAATTAATCAAGTCAGGTCCATTTAGAGTACAGAGGGTAATCTCCCCTTCCTCAAGTAAACTGATTATAGACAAACCACATGTACCAAATACCTTCACAGCAATATCTAGTGTTTGGTTAACCGGAGACCACAGCCTTCCACTGACACGGAAATCTGACCATCACCATCATCATTCCCACTCTAGCCATCCTCCCCACCAGCCTCCTGGGTTGTCTCAGGCCAGTGCACCTCCTCACAACCCAGCACAGCATGGCCTGCAGGGCCAGCTGGCCTGGATTTGAACATACCTCTGCCATTAGGAGCTATAGATCGTTGGGCAAGTAACTAAACCTTCCCAAGTCTGACTGTGAAATGGGGATAATAATAGTGTCTGCCTCATATGGTTGGTACGAGGATGAAAGTGGCAAGAACATGTAAAAGTGCTTAGAATGACGGTGGACACCGAGGGTTCAGTAAATATTCTCTAGTGCTCTCTCCCCATGCTGGATGCAGGAACTCGGGTCTTGCAGTGTGGTTGAGATGGCTGCTCCCAGATCTCCATACACCCTTAAGAGGAGCCTGTAGATTTCCCTGTCTGAGCATCACAAAGCCAGCCCAGAGGCATGGAGAAGAGACATTAAGCAAGTGGACAGCTCACTCTGAAACCAATCCTGGCAGCGCGCGCCCCCCAGAGGAAATAGAGGGAACTGAAAGGAAAGTGGTTTGAGACCCTAGCCGCTTTGCTATGGGACAAAGAGGAACGCAAAGGGAAGGCGTTTTCTTTTCCCACTCACTTTAAAAGATGCCTTTTGGAAGGTGCTTTCTGGGCTACCAGGCGCTCTAAACAGAGGTGGAGCCCCAGCACCTCTGTCCACAGGGGGAAGGAGCCGTCAGCCGGCCGCCTCTAGAGGGCGCGCCGCTCGCTGGACTCGGGCACATTGTCCGCACCCCTGCGCGTTCTTGGAAACCTCACGGAAAATACTGCATTTCCTGTGATGAAATGGGTGGGGACCTCGAGAACTTGTGATTCAGGGTATTATTGTGGTCGCGATTTCATTGCACTGACAACCAGCGGGGAGGGGAGGCGGAGGAGTGGGAAGTGGGTGGCGTAGGGGGGGTGGGGTGGCGGAGGACGGACACCAGTCTTTTCCAACTGCTCTGTGAGTTTCTTGGATTGCTGAACCACCGCCCCACTTCACTTTAGTCCCTGAATAAGCACGTCTTTATATTTGATTGTGCCTGTCTCCCTTTTCCCTGATGTAGGAGGGAGCTTCATTTAGCCTCTACAGACCACACTGGGATGCCTGATTGGAAAGCAGCCCTTGTGAGTTCAGGTCACAGGGTCTGGTGTTTAAAGGACTCTACTATTCTGTTAAGTTACTTGGGGATCTCTGGCCAGCCTCTCTGCTAATGAGGTTTAACTTACTTGGCAGTGACTGACACTGGCCAGAGCAGGCTGGAGGGATAGGAAAGGATCAGGATAAAAAGGGACACTACCTGGAACTATGTTAAAAATTCTTTCCCCTTTACCAACTCCCCAGTCAGCGTTTCTGGACCAAGCTGGTGTCCTCAGACTCCAGTCCTGCCTGGGAGATCAACAGGAAGTCCGAGTTCCCTGATCCTAGGGAGCTTTCAATGAGTTCAGGAGAATGGTGCAAGCCAGTCAGATCCCAGAGGCTACTCTGTGCTTGAAGAGAGCCAGGCTGGGGTCAAGGAAGGAGTTAACTGGAGTTTCAGAAACAAGATGATCTAAAACTAGAGTGGAGTCTTGTTTCTGTTAATACGCATGATCCTGGCTAGTTCTTAAGTTCTGTGAGCCTGTTTCCTCATCTCTAAGGCAAGCAGGTTGGAGTTTGGGGAAATCAAGAGCCTGTTTTGCAGAACATGAAATGTGATGCCCATTAGACCGGTCAGCCAAGACTAAAAGGAATGTAGACGAAAGTGACACTCACTGAAGTAGGAGAAGTGGTGGGGCAAGGATGAGCAGATAATCAACACATCCTGATAGTTCTACTTCTGGAATGTTTCCTGCAAAAACCCTTTCCTCTCCCACCCCCATTGCCACACCCATTCTCTTGTATCACTTCTGACTCCCTGACAGAAGCACCTACCTGCAACCTGGTTTCACTCTAGCCCACCTCCACATGGCTTTTAGAAGGATCTTTCTAACAAAATCTCTCCTCGTGTTCCAATCTGCCAGTGACTTCTCTTGGCTTGCAGCAATGTTCTCAAATTTTTTGGCCTCAGGCAGATCCTCTTTGCCATCTTAAAACTTACTGAGATCCCCAAAGAGCTTTTGTTTGTGTGGGTTATATGTCTCAACAGTTACCATATTAGAAATTAAAAATGAGAATATTTAAAAATACTTTTTGGTAATTAAAAAACAAAAGTAGCAAACCCATTACAAATGTTTTTGTTTTTTGTTTTTTTTTAGGAAAAAAAATGGCTAAATTTCCCCAAACAAAGATTACCAATGAGCAGTGTGGCAATGTTGTACAACTTTATAAATCTTTTTACTTGCTTGTTTAAATGAAAAACAGCTTGATTCTCATCTTTGCTTCCACAGTCAATATGTAGCAGTATATTGTTTCGGTTGAATTTTATGAAGAAAGTTGAACCTCACACAACTATGTACATGGGAAAAGGATTTAATAGTATTTTAATAGTCCTTTCAAATAATTTTAAATATTCTTCTTTAATACTACATGAAAATTCAATGAGCGATAGTTTCTTAAGGGTTGTAATGTGGAATCTGAAACCATATCAATGAACTTTTCTTTGTTACATTAAAAATCCATTGATCTCTCTTGCATGTTTAGTAGATCTTTTATCCCTCTATGATTTTGTAACATTATACATCGATCCTGTAAAAAATACTGAGTTACTGACATATGCAAATCTTTGAAATACTGACACGTTTCTTTATACTATAATGAAAAATCTCATTACTAATATTATCACTGATATTATTACCATTGATCTCGTCAGCAAGTTCTTTTAATAATGGGAACCTGTCAAATCCATGTTGTGAAATTTCCAACATTTTAATCTTTGCTCAGAAGCTTGAATTTTATTATTGGCAACAAGTACTGTCACTTTTTTTCCTTGAAGTGACAGAGTCATTGCCTTCATTTTCAAGAAAATGTCTGCCAAATACCCAAACTGGTGGTTGTTCTTTCAAGTAAACATAGTGTTCTCAGAAAAACAGCTGGTTTCATGTGCAACTCAAACAACTGTCTAAATGCTTTTCCTAGAAATAACCACGGTACTTTAATGGAACAGAATTACCTGATGGATATATCCCATTCCATCAAACAGAATTTACAAAAGTCAAGCCTTAATAAAAATGATAATTTTACTGTTTAACAAGGATATTTGTAAGTAAAGGAAGCTTTTTGTTGTTTTTTAATTGCAAGGGACCCAGGGACTTCCCTGTTGGTCCAGTGGTTAAGACTCCAAGCTTCCACTACAAGGGGCCCGGTTCAATTCCTGGTCAGGAAACTAAGACATCATGTGCCATAACACAACCAAAAAAAGGTAATAATAGTGATGATGGTGGTGATGATGATGATGTTTGCAAGGCCCCTGTGGTGAACCGTAGAGTAACTAACCGTGCAGCTTGGTACCTTGATTCCCGCTTAAGGTATCAGCAACTTTACTCAACATTGTTTCACATCGTTGTACATGTCAACAGGTTGTTTGTTGTTGTTGTTGTTGTTTTCCAAAAAATGCAAATCGTGTGTTTGTGTTACTATGATAATGCTTTTGATCTCTTAGACAGCTTGAAAGGGTTTGGGGAGCACTTTGAGAAATGCTGTCCTATAGAGTGAAGCGTGAACTTCTTGGTGTGGCCCAGACAGCTGTCCATGAACTGCCCCTGCCGATGGCAGGCCCCTCTCATATTGTTCCAGCCCTGCTGAAGTTCACCATTCAGCTAAGAGTGGGTTCATCCTGTAGGGGAAGAGATCTGGCTCTAGAACCCAAACCAAGCTGCCTAGCTGCTCATTTTCTCCTGGAGCAGGAAACAAAGTGACTTTCTTTCATGCTTCCAACCTTGGGGCCTTTGCTTGAACTGCTCACTGCCTAGAATTCCCTTTCCTGTGTGTGTGTGTGTGTGTGTGTGTGTGTGTGTGTGTGT
>SJYA01000939.1:2775141-2836952 GCA_006410615.1 Neotragus moschatus | reverse complement strand
TCATATATATGGAATTTAGAAACATGGTAATGATAACCCTGTATGTGAGATAGCAAAAGAGACACAGATGTATAGAATGGACTTTTGGACTTTGAGGGAGAGGGAGAGGGTGGGAAGATTCGGCAGAATGGCACTGAAACATGTATACTATCATGTAAGAAATGAATTCTCAGTCTATGTTCTATACAGGATACAGGATGCTTGGGACTGGTGCATGGGGATGATCCAGAGAGTTGATATGGGATGGGAGATGGGGGGGGGGGAGCGATTCAAGAATGGGAACTCATGTACACCTGAGATGGAAAAATAAATAAATAAGTAAATAAATGGTCCATTACAGATCCAAAGTTGTTTTAAGTAATATTCAGAAGCAATGAAAAATAATTTTACAAATCAGCTGAAAACTGCCACTATGTGATTTGCTCTGCCAGTGAAATAGAATATAGAAAGGAGGAAAGCATCTCAGCAGCTGATGTTGCTTCCGTGCTGTTGCAGTGTTAGTTGGTCCCTAAGCCGTCTGCTGTTCTTCCCCTTTTAGAGCAGAACTCTTACTGATTCCATTCAGAACTCTGTCTCCCACAACTAACTCAATGGACTCAGCTAAATGTGTATTTCCATGTGGTCCAATAATCTATTTATAATTGGGCCCATAGCTCAGGTATGTTCAATGAGATATGTGAGAAGACCTGTGGGAAGACCCTCTAGCTTGACTTTGTGTGTTCTTAGAAAGAGACATACAGGAAGAAAAGTTACTCTCCTGCTGGAACTTGTCTTCTGTGATCCTGGAATTGTGGCATTCTTTTGCAACCACTGGCAGAGTTAAACTGATGTAGTAAAGGTGGCAAGATGGAAAGAAGAAAGAACTCAGGTTTCTACAGATGTCACTGAACTGCCAAATTAAGTAACCCTAGAACTGCTCCATCTCAGGACATTTTGTTATATGTGAACTTTTGTATTCCTTAATAAACTAATTGACTTATTTATTTCTCACTGCACCCTGAAACATAAGTTCATTATAGAAATTTGAAAATAGCACTATTAATAATCCAGCAATTCCACTCGTGAATATTTATCCAAAAAAAAACTAATTTCAAAAGATACATGCACCCCAATCTTCATAGAGGCATTATATACAATTGCCAAGATACAGAAGCCACATAAATGTCAATCAACAGACAAATGGATAAAGAAGATGTGAGTGGTGTGTGTGTGTCTATATATATATATATAACGGAACACAACTCAGTCATCAAAAAGAATGAAATTTTGCCATTTGCCACAACATGGATAGATCTTGAGGGTATTATGTGAAATAAGCCAGACAGAAAATGACAAATACAATATACGTGCAATCTAAAAAATAAAACATACTAGTGGACATAGCAAAAAAGAAACAGATTCACTGATACAGAGAACAAGCCGGTAATTGGTTACTAGTGGGAAGACAAAAGGAGGGAGGGACAAAGGTAGGAGACTAAGAGGGACAAACTACTATGTGGAGAATAAACAAACTACAAGAATACATAGCACAATGCAGGGAATATAGCCAATATTTTATAAGAACTAGAAAGGGAATATAAAATTCACCTTTAAAATTGTAAATCNGATACAGAGTACAAGCCGGTAATTGGTTACTAGTGGGAAGACAAAAGGTGGGAGGGACAAAGGTAGGAGACTAAGAGAGACAAACTACTATGTGGAGAGTAAACAAACTACAAGAATACATAGCACAATACAGGGAATATAGCCAATATTTTATAAGAACTAGAAAGGGAATATAAAATTCACCTTTAAAATTGTAAATCACTATATTGTACATCTGTAATTATAGAATATTGTACTTCAACTATACCCCAATAAAAAGCTTCTTATAGAAACTTGAGCATGCACAGCTAAATCTAAAAACAAAAACATTTTCCGTAAGAATTATTAATATTTTATTTATAAATTATATATTTTACATTAAATTTATAGAATTTGCAGCCAAAATCAACCTATGTCAAAGTAATTAGGAAAAATTAATGAAAGTTTCAAGTTACACAAACTATTCTGTAAAAACGTTACCTAAGGAAAGCAATTTAAAGAGAGTTGAGAATCCTTGATACTAGTTTACCTGATGTCAGTTTACTTTCACAATATGTGAAAAATTTGAGAAACAGACAAATTTGAACTAGAAAAAAACTTAATGCCTTTTCTACATCCATGTATGTTGGATTTTATGTGTTCAAGATGCTTTAAAAGCCTGTTTTTGTAGTATCATGGATACAGTGCAAATAAATAGGTATAGATAAAAGCAGAAAAATAAGTGGATAAATGATTCCATGGACAGATAGACAAATGAAATGAGAAGATGTGAGGAAAAATGAATCAACAGGCACACTAATGGCTGGCTAGACAAAAGGAAGGATAGTGGCAAGAAGAGGTGGACAGACAACCAATTCAGATAGACCGATGGGTGGAAACTAACATACTAAAGGTAGAGAAATAAAGTCTGACATAGAAAGCAGGCAGGAAGGTATGAAGACAAGAAAGGCTTAAATCAGCTTATGTGCCATGCTCTTAAAGATCATATATGTATCTGTATATGTGTTTGTATATTTTAGTGGGGTGATATATATTTTCACTTCCTTTACACATATGAGACTAAGTTAAAATAGCCAGTGCAACTTTACCAGTGAAGTGACAGAGCAGGCATATAAACTGAAGGCTGACCACCTCCAAAGTCATGAGTTATGCCTTCATTCCATCAGGCAGAACAACACTGCGGAGCAGCCCAGATGGAGGCTTTCCAGCAAAACAGCAGCAACAAAACCCAAGCGGCAGCAAATACTGTTAAAATCTTTAACATAGTTTTTGAAAATTATATTTAACTGGGAAAATTATCACATATATATTTGATTATTGTAAGTGAGGAAACCAAGCAACATTAAACAAAACCATTTATTTTGCCTTTGAAGGTAATTTCATTAACACACTGGACGCTTTTAAAAACTAGGGTTTTATTACATTTTAGAACAATGACAGAAATAACAAATGTCATATAATAAGAATGCCATACAATAAAAATTTCTATCCTAATATTAAATTACTCTAATATCCTTGGCTAATATGGTTCATGCAGTTAGAGCAAATATATATTAATCTGTGTTTATAATAAGTATAAGTTAATTATATTAAGTAAAGTGTTCAGTAATATATTATGAAAAAATATATAGAAGCTAAGTTAAAATGTACCTGGGAAAAGTGGTTCCTTTGGCTCCTGTGGCTTACACCAACCAACAAGTTGACTAAAATTGCTGAGACTGCATATCACTAGTTACCCGTCAGCTGTGGATTAATATGTGGGTTAACATTGGCTTTAGTTATGAGCCAGTCACCATAGAAAAGCACTTGCTATGAAATGCACAGGGCCCAAATTTCATTACAGAACCACAAAATCTAATCTATAGTCTCTTTGCCCTTTGCTGTTTGAAAAACCTATTAAAGTACAGAGCTTATTACTGATATCACTGTTACACTAAGAAGTATTCTACGAACATATCTTGAGAACTTATACATGTGGCTCTGACTGGAAAACAAAAACAGATGTGGCCAGTGAGGTATCTCTAACAATGTTTACCTGAGATGCTCAGCGTTTTCCCTAATTCAGCATGTAGAACAGCTTCCTCATGAATATGATTGATTGCCTGGATATATCTAGATTCGATATTACCACCAATATTTGAAAAAGACTGGCGTATACGGTGAAATGGGTTCCCCTGGTGGCTCAGATGGGAAAGAAATCTACCTGCAAGGCAGGAGACCTGGGTTCCGTCTCTGAGTCAGGAAGATTCCCCTCGAGAAGGAAATGGCTACCCACTGTGGTACTCTTGCCTGGAGAGCTCCATGGACAGAGGAGCCTGGCAGGCTACAGTCTAAGCGGTCACTGAGTCTGAGACACAACGGAGAGACTAACACACACACATAGAGAGGAATAAGGGGGAAAGTAACTGAGACTGTCAGTGTAATTCGGTTGCTTCCTTCTTGTGTTTTACTTGCTACTTCAGTTATTAGCAATCATCTGCCAGTAATGATCATCTGGTCTAGACAATGGTATAGACAAGACAGGCTGCTTCTGCACAATTCTGGCCTGCTAGCTTTGAGGTTCTATCATTTTCTTTCCTACTCAGAAAAAAAGAAAGAAAGAAAGAAAGAGCATACCTGGATGCAGGTAGTGGGAATGACATTACTACAGGAATAACTTTGGATCCACTTTCATGGATCAATGTACAACTGTACATTTTTCAAACTTGCAGTTCTTTAACTAAGACACTACATTCACCCTGCTTTTCCTTTCCCTTTCCCTTTCCCTTTCTTGGTTTCCTTTGTGGATTTTCCTCATCTCCCCAACCCCCATCTTTTTTTTGGGGGGGGGGGGAAATGTGTCTCAGGATACAGTCCTCAGACAGCTTCTCTTATCTATCCACACTTAACCCCTCATTCTTTTTCACTCATTTCAACTCCCATGGCTTTAAATACTATTTGCTAGTGACTCTCAAATCTCAATCTCCAGCCACACTTCCTTCCTGAGCAGCAGTTTTGAATATTCGTCTAATTACTCTCTCCATCTGGACGTCTAATAGTCATCTCAAATTTTACATGCTTAAAACTGAGCTTCTTATCTACCATGTACCACCTTATACATTCAACATGTCAAACAAGCTTCTCTGGCCTCCCAGTTGTGTGTGTGTGTGTGTGTGTGTGTGTGTGTGTTTGTGCACGCACTCAGTCACTCAGTTTTGTCCAACCCTGCCTCCAGTCCATCTCCATAATAATCTTCCAAAAGTGTAAATCTAATAACATTAGTCTTTAATATCATATTCATTGCTTTTAAAGAAACCTTCAATGTGTCCCATTGCCGTGTGTGTGTGTGTGTGTGTGTGTGTGTGTATTTGCTCAATCATGTCTGAATCTCTGTGACCCATAGACCGAGTATCCTCTGTTCATGGAATTTTCCAGGCAAGAACACTAGAGCACATTGTCATTTCCTACTCTAGGGAATCTTTCTGACCCAGAGATCAAACTCAGGTCTCTTACATCTCCTGCACTGGCAGGTGGATTCTTTATCCCTACGCCACCTGGGAAACCCCAGCCTCCCAGGTGCTCAGATCTAAATTGCAGGAATTCTTTTCTAGAAACTATTCTCTTTTACATCCTAGATTTGATTGTAAATCCTGTCACCTATACCATTTAAATATACCCCTTTATCATCCCATCCAGTGCTACTNTTTTTTTTTTCCTGCTCTGGTTTATCACAAAATATTGAGCAGAGTTTCCTGTGCTATACAGTAGGAACTTGCTGTTTATCCATTCTCTAGATACTAGTTTGCATCTGCTAATCCCAAACTCCCAACGTTTCCCTTCCCCATTTGTTTTCCCCTTGGCAACCTCAAAACTGTTGTCTTTCCTGTGAGTCTGTTTCTGCTTCATAGATATGATCATTTATGTCGTATTTTAGATTCCACATGTAAGTGATATCATATGATATGTGTCTTTCTCTTTCTGACTTACATCACTTAGTACGATAATCTCTAGGTCTATCCATGTTCCTGCCAATGACATTATATCATTTTTATGGCTGAGTAATATTCCATTATGTATGTACCACATATTCTTTATCCATTCCTCTGTCTCCGAGCATTTAGCTTGTTTCTCTGTCTTGGCTATTGTAAATAGTGCTGCAATGAACATAGGAGTGCGTATATCTTTGAATTAGAGTCGTATCTGGGTATGTGCCCAGGAGTGGGATTGCCGGGTCATTTGGTAAATCTAGTTTTAGTTTTTTGAGAAACCTCCATGTTGTTTTCCATAGTGGCTGTACCAGTTTACATTCCCACCATCAGTGTGAGAGCCCCTTTCTCTTCTGGGGAGCTCCTATTCATTCTTCAAGGTCCAATTCAAATATCACCTCCTCAGTGAAGCCTTCCCTGAACCCTCCAGCCTGTATCCATAGTACTTTGTATACTTCATTTATAGAACTTAGTACATTGTAGAGGGTCACAGGGCCTCATCAACAACTCAGAAACCCCCAAACTGAAAACTGGACTTGGTTTGTTAAATCATTCACTTTAAAAATCTGCCCTGGTTGTACATGAGACTATTTATAGTCTTATTTTTTTTTAACCCTACTTAATACAAATATCAGCATGCTTCATGGCAGCAATATACATGTGTTTGATTCCNGGGCCTCATCAACAACTCAGAAACCCCCAAACTGAAAACTGGACTTGGTTTGTTAAATCATTCACTTTAAAAATCTGCCCTGGTTGTACATGAGACTATTTATAGTCTTATTTTTTTTTAACCCTACTTAATACAAATATCAGCATGCTTCATGGCAGCAATATACATGTGTTTGATTCCCAGATATTGCTGCAGGACCCACTGGGGTGCTATGGGAATTACGATATACGCCCTGTATTATCTCAGGTGGCACTGGTGGTGAGGAACCCGCCTGTTAATGTAGATGTAATGCAGGGGAAGTAAGAGACGCCGGTTCCATCCCTGGGTCAGGAAGATCCCCTGGAGAAGGAAATGGCAACCCACTCCAGTATTCTTGCCTAGAGAATCCCATGGACAGAGGAGCCTGGCGAGCTGGACATGACTGAAGTGACTTAGAATGCATGCATCTTTCTAAACTCTGATAAGTTCTGAAATCCAAAACCCATTGGGTTCCTGAGGGTTTGGCGTGAGGGACTGTGGACTAGCACCATGTTCCCGTGAGTATGTCTCTTCTGCTTAACTGACACCCATGAGGATGCTACCATGTCCTAAACACATCTCTATTCCCAGATTCCAACAAAGTGCCTGCTATGTGGTCACACACAGCAAAGTCTGCAGAATAAGTAGAATTTATGACTTTTCCATAACTCTATGGGGAGCTCTCACACCAAATTTTAAGGAGCAGATTGGACTTCAGAAGTCTAGGGTAGTGTTCAGGTTACAAGGACAGATTGAACACACGCCTCCAATTTTGCTCCTTCCTGAAACCCCATTAGAATTTCCGGAAGAGGAATTTTTGAAAAAAATTTAAAAGAAACCCACAATGTTGAGAAAACAGAAACCACAGCCGCAAGAAAAGGACAGTGGTAATTTACTGTGCAGTCCTGGGAAAGCAGAGTCCAAGGCAGTCAAGGGGAGGGTGGAGCACAAGCCAGATTTACACAGTAGACTCAGCCCAAGACAAAGAAACTGGCTGTACCAGGTTTCTCTGTGGGTGAACGGGTGGGGGAGGGGCGGAGGCTAGATAGGAAGGACTAAGGGAGTATCTGAGAAGAAATTAGATCCTCGGTCCACCCCCACTCCACGTCAACCTCCCTACCCCCCAACTTCCTTGCAGCTGATTTCCCCTCATACTGGAAGAAGTCTGCGAGATTATTCACAGGAGAGGGTGTGCGCAGGCTAAATAGCTTCAGTGGTATCTGACTCTGTGCAACCCCATGGACTGTGTAGCCCACCAGGCTTCTCTGTCCTTGGGATTCTTCAGGCAAGAATGCTGGCAAGGGTTGCCTTGCCCTCCTTCAGGAGAGCTTCCCGACCCAGGGATCCGACCTGTGTCTCTTACGTCTCCTGTATTTGCAGGTGGGTTCTTTACCACTAGTGCCTCCTGGAAAATGGTAAAGCACAGCTTCTCTGGATTGGTAGATGCCAGGCACAGTTAAGGACATGGGCATTTCACAGAAAATAGGGATTTGATCCCTGGGTCAGAAAGATCCCCTGGAGAAGGAAATGGCAACCCACTCCAGTATTCTTGCCTGGGCTACATTCCAGAGGTTCGAAAAAGAGTCAGACATGACTTAGAGCCTAAACAACAACAACAACACAGCACATGTTTTTATGCTGAATGTGGAAACAGCACATCCCCATGGCTCCAACCTTCACCCTCAGCTGGGTTCCTAGAATCCTGAAATCAAACCTTGCCCTCCAGGGAGTAGGTTGGAACATGTTTAGCATAAGGAAAAGACTTAAAAACACTGACATACTGGATTTACCAATACCTAGACCTGACCCGCAGATCACCCTGCTGGGAAGCTCCAAGTGGACAATCTCTCTTGCACCCAAAGCTTCCAATTTTTTTTATTTCTTTTTTTTTTTTTTTTTTTTTTGAGTATTTAATTGACAGTAGACCTAAGAAATGCCTCAGATTAAATACCTTTAACATGGAAGACAGACCAAAACAAACAGGATAAAGCAACCTGGGAGAAACAGGTAATGTGCAGGGAGTTTTTAAAAATATATTTTGTTTTCAGAGAAGTAAGAAAGCATTCATGCAGCCCTGAACTGAAGCAAAAACAGGATACCATTAGAAAACATTCCAAGATTTAGGAAGAGCTTCAGATACTAAAGTTATGATAATTGATTTCTTTTAATCCATAAAAGAGTTGGAAAATCAAGTTAAGAAAACAATTTAGAAATTAGAGCAAAAAGATAGATTGAAAACAGGAAAGAAAAAAAAAAAAAGGAAGTCCAGACCAGGAGAGACCAGGAGACCTAACATCAGAATAATTGGGATTCCAGAAGAAGAGAAGGGAGAAAGTAGAGAGGAGGAAACTATTTACAAAATACTCAAGAAATCCTGCAGAAAGCAATTTCCAAAATGAAAGAGCCAAGAGCTTGTTATAATGGATGAAAACACACTCAAATCAAGGCATATTGTTGAAATTTCAAATCACTGAGATTTAAAAAAAAAAAGATTCATGATTTTCAGGAGAGAGACAAAAAAATATATAATAAAAGAATAAAACAGAATTAAAACAGCTTCAGACTTCTCATAGCAGTACTGATGGCCCCATGCTTTCAGAAGTCCAAATGAAGATAATCTTCAAAATAGAATTCTATTCTCAGTGAAGGTATTAGCCACATACGATGTTTTGGCAGAAACATTTTCAAATTGCCAAGATCCCAGTTCTTTTCCGTGTAGCCTTTCTCAGCAAGCTGCTGCTGCTGCTAAGTCGCCTCAGTTGTGTTCAACTCTGTGCGACCCCAGAGATGGCAGCCCACCAGGCTTTTCTGTCCATGGGATTTGCCAGACAAGAGTACTGGTGTGGGGTGCCCGAGGCTAAATTCCACCAAAACAGAGTGTAAATCACTAAACAGAAAGATGTGTGTTCAGTAAATCAGAGATCTACTGAGTGACAGCTGTGCCCCAGACTCAGCGGACAACCAGTTCAACCAATCCCAAGGGAGACCTGGAACTTAGAGCATAAAGACAGATATGTTTGGGGCATTATTACCAAGATCCCAGCTGAAGGAAGAGAATGACCGCCCAGATACGCAGAGCCCTGATTTTTCTCTAGATCTTGTTTTGACTGGATGTTGGTGGAGTCCCTGCCCTCCCAATATGCGTTGCAATTGTTTCAACTTCGCATGTGTTCAGATTTGACCCACTCCTAGAGGTAGATCATGGAGCTGAAAAGCAAAAACAAAACAAAATAAAGTGAAAAATGGAGTAGCCCTCTCCCTGTGAATGTATTTTTGCCAGACTACGGTGCATGGCTTGCCCTACAGTCCTTGCAGACACCCTGACATTACTCGCTCACTGCTCTGGAAGCAAGTCTTGTAAATAACAGGAAATACTCTGTGATGCCTTGCTTGGTCCAGTTCATTTTCTCCTGGAAGACTTCATCAATTAGCTGTAATACTGCTCTTTCCTTACAGTGGTTTGGGCTGGTTTGCCTCTTGGTTTTCCAAAATTAAACAAGACCTCCTTTATTGTATAGATCCTATATCCTATACAGATGGTAACACTGCCAAAATATGTGAAAGAATACTTCACTCAAAAATCAGAATATGTACGTGTATAACTGAATCACTTTGCTGTACATCAGAAACTAACACAACATTTATATCAACTATACTTCAATTAAAAAAAAATTAGGATAAAGCGTTCCCTGGTGAGGAGACTAACACTATCTTCACAGTAGAATTTTAAAACTACTGGAAGAATTCTTATTTCTTAACCAATTTCTTTAAATGACATGCACATAATTGCTGCTTAATGGCCCAGTCAGGTCCAGTGCTTTGCAACCCTTGGGACTGTAGCCTGCCAGCTCCTCTGTCCATGGGATTTTCCAGGCAGGAATACCGGAATCGGTTGCCATTTCCTCCTCCAGGGGATCTTCCTGACCCAGGGATTGAACGGAGTGTCATGTGTCTCCTGCTTTGCAGGCAGATTCTTTACCTGCTGAGCCATCAGGGAAGTCCTATACTCATGATTCAATTTTCAATAAAGATTTTAAATTCAGGGTAAATGAAGGGATTTTAAATGGCAACTCAGAGTTGTCAGATGTTTGATTTGTAGGTTTATTTCTCAATTAGGCCAACTTGTATCATTCCCATTTAATACTGGAAGCTGCCCCTCCTCACCCATCACCCCTTCCTTGCCTCCATCACCTGCGCCCACCCCCATCCTCAGGCTCTTCCAATTCCCTTTATCCTGCTCTAATTTTTCTTTCTTTTTTTTTTTTTTTTCACTTATTAGCTTCTTACATTCTCTGGAATAATGAATCTCAGAATTTGGGGTTCCAAGATCTGTTTCATGCTCTTAAATATTATTGAACTTCAAAGCACTCTTATGTGGGTTGTATCTATTGATATTTACTATATTTGAAGTTAATACTGAGAAGTTTTCAAAACCCAAGGATCACAAGCACACATTCTGTAATCTGTCAGACATCATGTAGATTCTGGAAAATACTGTACAGTCATGAAAAAAAAATGAGGCTGCAGAGGTACATATCATTTGGCATTGTTATTGGAAATACTTTTGACCTTGAGGACCCCCTGAAAGGGCTTTAGGGGTCCCCGCAGTGCCAAGAACTCTACTTTGAAAACTACTGTTTGGAACAATGCCCAGCACATTGGTTGGTTGGTTTAGTTGCTAAGTCATGTCCGACTCTTTTCGACCCCATGGACTGTAGCCCACCAGGCTCCTCTGTCCATGGGATTTCCCAAGCAAGAACACTGGAATGGGCTGCCGTTTCCTTCTCTGGAGGATCTTCCTGACCCAGGGATCAAACCTGCATCTCCTGCTTGGCAGACGGATTCTCTACCACTGAGTCACCTGGGAAACCCCAGCACAGAGTTGGCACCACTCAAATATGTACCTAGTGTCTGTTACGCAGAACACCCTCTGTTAGGTGCTCCTGGGGATACAAAAGTAGGAAAGACCTAATCCTTCTTGAATCACATCTCTCAGATGCCTTCTGGGCTTCTGATAGTAGAATATTTGCATTCAATCTAATTCTGTTTCTCTAGAATCTCTCTTCAGGCAGCAGTCCTGGGATTAGTCTAGCCAGCCCACACTGTTAACTAGTCTGGAGGACTGTGACGTATGTGGGTATTTCTCACAGAGACTGGCCACTGTTATAAATGGGGAAAGATGAGTCCATGGGGCTTCTGAGCAGAGCCAAAGAAAGCAGGAAGAAGAGGGATGCCTTGAGCCCAAGAAGCATGTGACCTTGAGGGGGTCAGTTTTCAAATGAGTTTCTTCCTCCGCTCAGTGGGGCTCCTTGACTAGAGGCTAGACCCTAGGTGATGCTTCCAGTGTTAATATTCTATGATTCTACTTATGTCAACATTTCTGGATCCTAAGCACTTAGTTATGCTGAACCATGTGTGGAAATAAGCCTGCTCTGGAGACATTTGATCTCCTGTCCAGAAAGCCCAGGGCCACTGGAGTCATTTAGTATTGTAAAGCAATCAAGTAAACATACTTGATCCCATCACATGATGTAACAATTATGTAACAAACAAAACTAAGCCCACCCTACATTTCATCTGCAATCCAGTTTTGACTAAGCCAGCTGATGACAATTTGAGTGTCAGTGACAAATTGTCAGTGATAATTTGGCCTCCAATGAGAAGAGCAGATCTGATTAATTCCCATTAAGTTTATCTTTTTCATTCATTCATTCAACAAATATTATTGAGCAGATATTATTTGTCATCTGGTATGTGAGATACTGAGAAAACCCTTATGAATAAAATGCATCTATAATGCATTTTATTTTAAATGCACTTAAAATGCACTTGAGAGCTCATTTCTTTTCCAAATAAATAATTGTCAACATGTAAATATCTGGCAATTTCACATTAAGAATCCAAGTTTCCAGAATTCCAGGAAAGTGAGTTTTTCATTGCCTCCCAGTTCCCTTCAGTCCTTAGGGTCACGTCTGTTCCCTGCCTGGTCCCTCTGGGCATTTGGGTCTGCCACCCTTGATGAACAGCTGGAGAGGAAGTTAGGTTAATAAGTAACCATGTGTTAAAGACTCACTGGAACTGTTGCAAAGTGCTAAGAGGACATGCTTAGCACATTTTCTGTGAGTGCTGCACAACCAGGAAGGGTAGGGAGGGAGGAACAGAGGGAGGGAGGGAGAGGTTCCAGCTCCCTCGAGTCCCTGGTGTAGGAGGGCAGCAGGGAGTTAATGTAGAAGTCCAGTGCCCTGTCCGTGGCATGTGCTCCGGTGGAGCATGCTCCCTGGTGGAGTCCTGAAGAAACAGTTCATTCCACCTAAGTTAGCAAGTGGACCAGATTCCAAGCAGTGTTGACAGAGAATCAGCTGAAGCAGGTGGGGAAACCAGGAGAGGCTGTGAGGGAGATTAAGCTGGGAGTCTGCCTCTCTGTGTTAATTCTTCAAAGCACAGGACTCCAGTGTGGCTTGCCTCTGATAAACATGTACCCACTGAAGGCAAATATTATTTATTAACATCCACCTAGTTATATCCTCTTTAAGCAACTACTCCCTTTAGAACCTTCTCTGATGCTCCTCTCTCTGTGTGGAATGCTCTTCCCCCACATCCTTCCATGGCTCACACCTTCTTTTGATTCAGCTGTAGGCTTAAAAGTGACCCTCTTGAGGTGTGGAGAAAAGGGAACCCTCCTACACTATTACTGGGAATGTCAATTGGTGCAGTCACTATGGAAAAGGGTATGGACATTCTTCAAAAGTAAAAATAAAAATAGAGTTGCCATGTGATCCTGCAATTCCATTCCTGGGCATATGTCAGGACAAAACTATAATTTGAGAAGATAAATATACTCTAATGTTCACTGCAGCACTCTATGCAATAGCCAAGACACAGAAGCAACCTAAATNTGTGCTGTGCAGCTAGTCCTTGTTATTAATCTATATCATTCTTATTTTCTTTCCCATCACTTCTCCTTCAATGTCAAGCTTTGGATATTGTCCAAAGATAATGTTTTATTAGAGTTGGCGTCATTTAAAATACTTTGAGCTTCATAGATTTTAATCAAAATGCTCAAATTTCTGATTCTCCATCTCTGATCTTTTTACACATTGGTGCTGAGGTAGAACAACATTTACTTGTTAGGGTGAGTAATGTAAGCTGCTGTAAAAGATACACACATGTACACACCCACACCCACACAAAAACCTAAGTAAAGCTCAGTGCCTTAATACAATTCAGTTTCATTTCTGCTCACATTGCATTCTTTTGCAGCTCTCCTCCAGTTGATGACTTGGGCATCCAGGCTCCTTTTTCCTCCTTTGAGGTTACTCTCTTTAGCTCATGGTCTCCACTGCTGCTGTGGAGGGGCAACAGGATCGACTGGGATGTTTTCAGAGTCCAGCCTTGAAACTTTTACCCACATTCCATTGGCCAGAATGTTGTCATATGTCCCCATCCTAACTGCAGAAGAGGTTGAGATCAGTTTCTAGGTTCCCAGGATGAAGACACAGTGCAGACACTGTCTTTGCCACAGAAATATTAACTCATATTCTCTCTCCCCCATCTCCCTGCTATCTTCCACTATTCCCGCCCTCCCTTCCTTTCAGGAATACAGCTGTTTCAGTGGAAAAGCAAAGAGAAAGAAGAGTCCAGACTAAGCTTTTCAACTTCAAAAGACTTTTGAAACGTATATCTTGAGAAAAAAATCTCTGTGACTTAAAAGCCTGGTCTTTTTAATTCCCTAATTCTAAATCCTGAATGACTCAGTAATGAAACCTATACCCTGCAAAATCTAGAGGTTTTTTCCAGAATTGGAATCAGCCAGGACTAGTCTCTTGCCCTAACCCAGGAGAGGCAAATGTGTTAAGGGCTGAGAAGAGAGAGGCTAACCCTGAGGAGATCAGAGCAGGAGCCTCAGGTGGCTCTCTGAGGATCCCTGCCTCCTGCCTTTTTGGATGGAGTCCTGGGGAAGAGACAGGGAGAAGCAGCTCTGGGTCACTGTGGTATCTGATAGGAGAGGAGGTCTGTGTCTTGTCTCCTTTGCAGAGTTCCCCTCCAGCAAAGGTGAGGGCTTCTCTAGTGGATCAGCAGCAAAGAATCTCCCTGTAATGCAGGAGACTGGGTTCGATCCCTCGGTTGGGAACGTCCCCTGGAGAAATGGCAACCCATTCCAGTATTCTTACTGGAACGAGGAGCCTAGTGGGCTGCAGTCCATTGGGTTGCAAGAGTTGGACACGACTATCGACTAAACAACAACAACAATCTCCAGCAAGGGTGTGAGAGGTAGGGATGCCTTCTGTATGTTTACACAGCAGGGACTCGAGACAGCCTCTGGGAGATTCCCAAGGCCCCGGAGCAGTGTGGGAACAGCTGAGGTTTTCCATTGCCCTTGACAGAGATGTGAAGCTGACAAGACAGAGCCTTGCCTGGAGAGGACCTGGCTAAACTGCTTTTTCTGTGGATCAACCACGGAGGACCAGACAGAGCAGCTCAGCAGAGGCCAGCTGGCAAGGTATCCACAGGCAGACAAGGACCTGGAAGAAGACACCTGAGCAGATGCCAGAGTCAATGAAGACCCAATGTCTTGATTGACCAACAGAGATCTAGGAGTTTATACCCTGGGTGAATGCAGGCTTAAGATAGTTGCCTTCGGTTTCAGAAAACAAAAAAAGTCATACTTTAAAACACCCTAAAAAGTCCTCAAAAACAGGCTGAGGCATGGAAGAGAGGTGGGCTTGGAGTAGGGGAGATGAGAGTTCCTTTGTTAGTAACCATTCAGTACAACCTCGAACTTGCCGTTTCACCTTTCTGGTCTCAGTTTTCTCATCTGTAAAATGAGATGTAATACTACCTGCTTCACAAACTTGTGAGGATTAATTGCAAAAAAAAAAAAAGCCCTGGTTCAGGGCCTGGCACACATTAGGGGCTCGGTGAATATCTGAACCTTTCCTGTCTTTCCCATCTGAGGTCATTTCCAGTTTCAAAACATGATGATTCTTTGTGGGGATGCATACAGGAGGCTATGTATACCAGGGCCTGGAAAATAAAATAAAGTGCCTTCCCTACTCTGTAAGGAAACAATAAAAACCGAGGACAAGGCACAAAGTGGACAACGAAAAGCCAACTTGAGAGGAGGGTGGGGGGTAAGGGACAGAGTTAGGGCGGCGACGGCACTAAATGAAAACAACCATTCAATACCCTGCTATCATCCTTCATCACGCTGCAGAAATAGAAACCAGACAAACACACTATGTGAAGGGCAAAGGGGTTGGCAAGGTTCTGGCCTACAGGAAAAACCCAGGTTCAATAATGCCATGAGCAGCAGGAGGTAGGAAAGTGAGGTCAAAGTCAACGGTGGGGTTTGTGTCTGGACGGCTGGTATTATAGTCCTAATGAGGCTTAAACATCACATGTTCCTCCTGCAATGAACTCGGTTTCTCATTAGGCTCCGTATCTGCTCCAGGATCAGCCAGCCACATGGCAGGAGTGGTTTCCCCTTCATCCGGCTGATGAAATATCAAGGGTATTCTCTACCTTTCTTTTTTGGGAAAGGAAAGTTTTGGAGTAGAAAACGTTCTCTTCTATTTATATCTACTCTTTTCCCTCTGATTAAAGAGATGATACAGTTTGGGGATGGACTTCAGGTCTCTATTTAGAAAGTACACGGTTAAGACAGCATTTTTAAGAGCCTCTGCTCTGCTCTGGGTCTTCATCTGGTCTTCAGGGGAATGTGAGATGTAGGGCTGTGGTTCTGAATATTTTCAAGGTTGTTGGAATAGCCACATGTTTTGTGCCAACCTGTATGCTTGGAGCTACAAGATCAAGGAGAGGACTAAGAAAGCACTTGTGTTCTCAAAGAGCCTATGAATACAGAGATTTGTGCCACCAGCTCCTCTGATGGTGGTCAGGAACCAGGGTACAGGGTTAACAATAACTGGTATTTGAATCATGATCTGTTATCTCCTGTGGGCTCACAATGGCCCTGTGGCTGGGTGCTACTACACCCACTTACCTCTCCCAGTCTCAGTTTGAAGACCACTGAATCTATTTCTGGCCCTCTGACCTCCAGCCCAGCACTATTACCCCCTTATCAGAGTTTTCTCCTGGTGAACACTAATGAACATCTCCTAAGCCCTTGCAGGCACGCAGGAATGTGCTCACTTTTGATCAGAAACCACACCGTGGGAAACTCCTCATTTTGAAAGACCTAGATCAAACAACATTATAGGGGAAGCTTGTTCTGTTTCCCCGAGGCAGGGGGAGTTACATCTTCCTATAGGCTCCTATAGCTGTTGGCACATTTACTAACCATATTAATAAGGATAATAGGAGTAATAATAGTAGTAAAAAGGTCTAAGTTACTGTTTATTGAGAGTGTCTATGAGCCAGGTGTCATGCTAAGTGCTTTACATGCATTATTTAATGCTCAAACGAACCCCAGGGGGAAATACCATTATTATCCTCAGTTTACAGATTGTATCAGTGAGGAGTTGAGTTTGCACGCAGAAACCTGTCCATAGTGCTTAAGTGAATGGAAACTTATTTTGCTCAAATAACAATGGGCTAGGGCTGCTATAGCGACACCATGGTACCATTCTTAGCATGTAGTTTTTGGTTTTTGTTACTGTAGACACCAGAGGGCTGTCATTTTGCCAGTCTGTGTTCCAGGAGGGAGGAAGGATAAATGACAAAAAGCAAAAGGTGAAGGGCAAAGAGCCTTTCCCTCTTGTGGTTTTTATTAGTCGGGAAGGTATACTTATCCCGTCTACATCTCTCTGACCAGAACTGTGTCAGGTGGCCACACTTACCTGCCAGGAAGCCTGAGAATTCTCTCTCCCTCTCTCTCTTTTTTTTTTCTGGCCTGCACTGGGTCTTTGTTGCTTTGCAATGGGCTTTCTGTCTAGCAGCAACAAACGTGGGGCTACTCTTTATTGTAGTGGTTGGGCTTCTCATTGCAGGGGTTTCTCTTGTTTCAGAGCACAGGCTCTAGGTGTTGGGCTTCAGTAGTTGCAGCATGTGGGCTCATTAGTTGTGGCTTGAGGGCTCTAGAGCTCTGGCTCAGTAGCTGCAGTATATAGGCTTAGTTGCTCCACAGCATGTGGGATCTTTCCGGACTGGGGATCGAACTTGTGTCTCCTGCACGGGCAGGTGGATTCTTAACCACTAGAACACCAGGAGAGCACCCCCCCTTTTTTTTTCTTTTAAGCTAGGCAGATCTCTGCCCTGAACAAAATCAAGGTTTTGCTAGTAAAGAATAAGAAGAGAATGAATACTGGGTTGCTACCTATGCTTGTCACATAAATGAAAAAACTGGGCCTTAGAGATGCTAAGGATCTTTTTTGTCCAAGATCAGATAGATGGCCATGTCAGATTCAAACCCATGTCTGATGCCAGAGTCCATGATCTTGACCACTATGAGAGGGTACTTCCTTAACGTGATGCATTGCAATTGTCTTTTTATTTGTTCATCCCTTCTTCCCTGGACTGTGAGCTACTTATTTGTTTTGGTATCCCAGACTCCTGCCCATAGTTTGTTGAATAGATAAATGAATAAATGTTAGGACTTTAGTAGTTTATGCAGCTCAGAATTCTTCCTAGGAAAATATTTTAAAAATTTCCTCTTTCTATGTAATGGTTTGTAGCCACCTGTTCACCAACAGGTAGCTGCAGATGTATATGAAAGTAACAATCCTGGTCTTTGTGCCGCCATGGGTGCATTTGGCCACTATTTATAGGCTTCTGTTCTCTCCCTCCCTAAATGCTTAATGTGTGTTTACAGAGCAGGGTCCAATTTCTCTTTATTCTGCCTGGTCATTCAAACAGAGCCATACCACATTGCTCTACTTCTTAGGGTCATGCATACTACTGGAATAACAATAATTTGAGGCACAAATAGCCCTGATCCCAAATCTTATTTATTTTTTTTCTGGGTCATGGAGCAGCCCAGGAAGGACCTAGCAGCATTTAGATTCCAGTGTTAAGGTGAGTTGAGAGGGGAAAAGAATTCTTAAGATATCAGTCTAGAAAGTAAACTTTTTTTGGAAAATCAAACACTGATGTCCCTAGCTTTTTCTTTTCTTTTTTTCTAAGCCATTGTTGTTTCATAGGCCATCAGAAAACATCCTGGTTTTCCTTCAAATTCAGAACACTTGGTTGGACAGGATGAAGCTCCATCTGCTGTGGAGTTGCCTAACTCAGCTCAAGAACAAGCTTGCAGGCACTTGGATTCCCAACACAGTGGCCCAACGAGCAGTATGAAGAGATGCCTAGACTCCTCTCTCCAACCCCACGGGTTCCATCCAGTAGCTTACTATCACAAAACGAATTATATGATAAATATTTGCCACTTATTAAACAGTTACTATTTGTTGGGCGCTATGCTAGGTGCTTTATTTTGTCTCGTTTAATCCTTACAACAACACTGTCACTATTATTGTCACCTACAAACAAGTAATTGAAGGCTTGGTGAAAAGACTCAATTTGCCCAACAGTCACTCTACTAAAGGTTGATTTGGGGAGCCTGGTCTGCCCATCTTGATCTCTAACAGCCTCACAAAGTCACCTTGAGAATTAAAAAAATCCAGTGATGGGACTTTCCTTGTGGTCTAATGGTTAAGATTCCACATTTCCACGGCAAGGTGCATGGGTTTGATCCCTGGTTGGGAACTAAGAGCCCACATACCTTGCAATGCAGCCAAGACAAAAATAAGACAAAATTAAAAAAAAACAATGGTAGTGATGGCGGTAGTGGTAAAGAACTTACCTGCTAATGCAAGAAACATAAGTGATATGGATTTGATCCCTGGGTCAAGAAGATACCCTGGAGGAGGGCATGGGAACCCACTTCCGTATTCTTGCCTGGAGACTCCCACAGACAGAGGAGTCTGAGGGGCTACAGTTCCTAGAGTTGCAAAGAGTTGGACACTACTGAAGCGACTTAGCATGCACACAATGGTAGTGATACTGATATATTCTTACTACTTATTGAGTGCTTCTCTTAGGTCCATCTGTTCAAAGTTCTTAATGTGTGATAATAACTCATTTAAACCCTTACAATAATCCTTTTAGGAAGGTCTTAAGTTTTCAGATGAAGACATAGAAAGGCTAAGTAGCTTTTACAAAGTACCATGACTTGTGAGTGGCAGAGCTAAAACTTGACTATTTTTATTGGTCTATAACACAGCCTAGTTAAAACAATGTGCCTGCTATGAAAACTCAGCTTCCAGATAAGGCCACCAGTCCTTCCTGCAACCAGATTGCCAGTTCTAATTCCCTTCAGTTTAAAAATTCTTAAGTCATCGCGGGTTCAGCATCCCATGGGCAGTAGGTGGTAAAGACTGGATTCAAAGCTGGGTTGGTTTCTGACTTCAAAGAAGGAATCTTTATCATTGCACTGTTCCAACACTAAATTTTAACTTGGGTTAAACCCCAGTCACTGCTAAGTCATTTCAGTCGTGTCCGACTCTGTGCAACCCCACAGACAGCAGCCCACCAGCTCCCTCATCCCTGAGATTCTCCAGGCAAGAATACTGGAGTGGGTTGCCATTTCCTTCTCCAATGCATGAAAGTGAAAAGTAAAGTGAAGTTGCTCAGTCATGTCCGACTCTTGGCGACCCCATGGACTGCAGCCCACCAGGCTCCTCCATCCAAGGGATTTTCCAGGCAAGAGTACTGGAGTGGGTTGCCATTGCCTTACAAAGGACAAGTCGTAGACTTATCTGAAAAGGACTTAGAAATCATCTAACCTGGAGTTTCTCAACCTTAGCATTACTGACATTTTGGGCTGGATAACTGTTGTGGGGACTGTCTTGTTCATTGTTGGATGTTGAACAATCCTCCTAGTCTCTATCCACCAGCAGCACTCCCACCCCCAGTCCACCCTAGGTGTAACAACCAAAAATATATTCAGATGTTGACAAATGTCCGGGGAGAGTGGGAAAGGGGCAAAATCGTCCCTGGTTTCAAATCACTGATCTGAACTCTCTCCTCATTTTGCAAATAATGGAGTAGGGGTCCAAAGAGATGAAGCAACTGGCTTAATCTAGTTAGCAGAATCCATCTTGTTCATGCAACATCACTGTATCCCTATAACATACAGGGCACAACATGGAACCTGAAGAAATTAGATGCTCTCTTAGTCCTTACAGTCTGGTAGGAGAGAAAAGCTATTGCACAAATAGCTCTAATTGTACGAAGCTGATAAGCAAGAAAGTGTTAGGCAGCAAGGTCCAGAAAAAAAGAATATGATCTGGTTTCCTGAGATCTGGATCTGCCAGTTTTTATCTGAGGGACTTAACCAAGGTTCAGGTTCACCACCAATGAAACAGAGCTCATATATACTCTGCTTAATACCACCCGATCCAAAACGGGTCTGTGAATTCATTGTGCAAACTGTGACGCTTTTACAGACATCAGGTATTAGCAAGATGACAGAAATGTGATAAAAATTATGATTAAAGGCTTTTAGGACTGGGGAGAGCCCTGTAGCGGTGGCCTCATCCCTAGACCTTCCAACTCGAGAGCCCCATTCTTTCGCGGGAGAGGGACCAGGTAAAGAGCTCCTTCCCTCGGAGCACCTCTTCCCTTGCCTGGAACCGNCACCCTTCTTTAGTTCCTTGGCGGGGAGTGGAAGCCGAGAGATCCTGGTCCGTTGCCCGGAGAGCTGGGGACCGAATCGAACACTGGGGAGAGTGGGGGTGGGGGACAGTGGTGGGACACCTTCCCAAAAGAGGGAGTACTGTTTTGGACAGCCCTGGACACACACCTGGGATGGAGAACGGGATCGGCATAGAAGGGAGGAGTGAAAAGCGAGAAAACTCCTCGAGAGCCCAAAGGGGATGTGGCTTAGGTTGTGGGTTAAATCAGTACACGAGTTGTGAGAAGTACCAGGAGTTGGGTAGCGTTGTGGCTACACCGTGGTGCTCACGCTCATTAACTTCGTGGAGCATCTGGTGAGTCTGGAGACACTGGACCTGGCCAGTTGTATCTTAGGACACTGACTAGATCTTTATTGTCCTGGAATAGAAAAGAAAATTTATAGGACTGTTAGAAGATTGGATTCTGAACTGTGGACTTAGGGAGAAGCTGGTTGGTTTGGAAAGGGACTGGCAAATGTAGTTGACCATGTCAGTTGACTTTATAGTTGGGGGAAGAGCATGAAGCCTTCCTTGATTTGATTTTAGATTTGGTCTCTGTTCAGAACATACTTGCTGTGAAATAGTGGGTTTACCTACCAGCAATCTGCCCAATTCTCTTAGCATCATAGAATGTTATAGAAGCAACCAGAGATACCATCTTTGACTGGAGTTCTTAATTTGGAGAGACTTGGAAGATTCTTCTGCGGAATAGTTTACAGGTACTCTGGTGAGAGAAAGTCAATAGTTTTCATCTTTTTTATTTGAGTCCCAAAATGTTTCAACCTCATTAGGTAGATGAGGAATCAAAAAACCTGGAGCAGACTAGTGACTTGCCTAGGGCCACCCAGTTAGCTGGTAGTGAAACTAGAGCTAGAAGCCTGGTCTTCTAATTCCTACTCCTGTGCTCTCTCCGTTACAGCACTCTTGGAAATCTCTGCAGTGCTAAAAGACTTCCTGTGCCCTGCTCTCGCTGGTTTTCAAGGCTCTGTCTGACTTCCTGTGTTAGAGACGGAGCTGTATTTAAGCCTGGCGCGTTTGCTCTGTGCTTCTTAGTCTCCCTTGCAGAGGCCGCTCTATTACTTGTGTTGACTTGGGTAAAGTGACCCTCCTGGTGTTTATTTTTGAGTTCTTTTGTTTGACTTGCCTGCTTTTGTTCTCCATTTGAACTCCCTCAGGCAGGGTGCTTGTGCGAAGTACACACCCCGGGCCTTGGGAAAAATATAGAGGAATATGGGGAGACTTCAAGTGAGCTGGGTTGACACTGGAAGACGAACGAGAGAAGATTGGGTGTGGGTGCTGGTGAGCATGTCTGCTTGGTGTGTGCATTTATCTGTGTCCATTTATTGTTGCTGTCAATCACAGTTAATAGTGAGTCTCCTACTGCCTTCCCCCTCTTTCCTCCTGGGGCCCATTATTTGCTGGTTGCCTTCAAATTGGCTGAGGAGAGCAGTATTTGGAAATGGAGCAGTGTATAGAGACTTTGGAGTATGCAGAGGAAGCTGTGGGTTAGGTCCTCTGGGTACAGATGGGCACCTTAGAACTATCCCACGGAGAATGCTCTTTTCATTCTGTGGATCTGTGTATCTTTATTTTTCACTTTATGCATCCTCTTTGTTGCAGTTCCAGTACACCATGTCACACGGGTATTCATGTCATCATTGACTTAGCCCCCTGCCCACAACAATCTGCATGGTTCTCGGAAAATCCCTTTTTTGGGGGCCTCTGTCACCATAGTTGTAAAATACAGTGTTTGTAAAGGATGATTTATAAGTTACCTCTAAAAAGATACAGAAAATTCCTTGACTTTAAAGAACTTGGTGTCTGCATTCTAGGGAGGGAGCCAGAATGGGTGAAAAGTTGGAAAAAAAAAAAAGTGTGTGTATGTATATGTGTTATATATATGTATGTAGGTATATTATGTATATATATATGAATTTTTTGGTAAGTTCCAGAGGAACAAAAGTAGGGATACCACAATGTAGATCCTTGTCAAAAGGCTTTGGAAACTTTAAAACCNAGGGAGGGAGCCAGAATGGGTGAAAAGTTTGAAAAAAAAAAAAAAAAGTGTGTGTATGTATATGTGTTATATATATGTATGTAGGTATATTATGTATATATATATGAATTTTTTGGTAAGTTCCAGAGGAACAAAAGTAGGGATACCACAATGTAGATCCTTGTCAAAAGGCTTTGGAAACTTTAAAACCGAAGTATACTGAGGATTTGTGCCATTGGAGCCAGAAGCAAAAGATGGTGGTTCTTGCTGAAATGGTCAAGGAAGGCTTTATGGAGAAGTTGAGATTTGAAGTCTAATCGGGAGTAAAGGAAAAGTAATGTTCATGAAAAGATGACATTTGAACCTAGGTCACCTACATTTCTAAGACCTTCCTATCATTCTGATAATTATGATAGGATATTTAATATTCATTTAACTGACGTTAATTGAGCAGCTGCTAAGTGCCAGGCCCTGTTTTAGAGCCTCGGAAATATACTAGTAAACAAAGACTCCGCTCTCATGGAACTAAGATTCTAATTGAAAGAGACAGACAATAAAGAAATCAACTATTATTGGGGGGTTCTGAGTGTTACGAAAAATAAAGCAGGGACGTGGGTAAGAGTGGTGAAGAGGATGCTTAGGGAAGACCTCTGTGATAGGTGACCTTTGGGTGACCTGAGGGAATTTGAAGGAATGGGGTTCAGACAGAGGAACTGTGGGTGCAGAGGCATTGAGAGATAAATACACTTGATGTGTTTGAGAACAGGAGACCAGTGGAGCTGGAGGAGAATGTGAAGGGGCAAAGCAGTTTTAGGGAGTGATATCAGTGGTGTAGACATGTCTATAGGTTCATGTAGATAGACATTTAAAAATTCTAGAGTAGCTTGCTTTTTGGTACATGGGTTTGTCTTGAAGCACTTTTTTTTTTCTTATATCTTGGCACAAATGGCATTTCTTGGAGGTCATAGCTCCTTTTGTACCATAGTTCCTTCCTTCCTGACAGCTTAATTCACACCAGTTAGACCCACCTCTTGCCTCCTGTTGTATCGGTGGTAAATTATGCATCCTCTTGTATTGTCTTCTCATTGTTTTATTCCTGTTTCCTTAGTGATACTGTAAGCTTCTAGAAGCCAAGAACTATATTTTCTTTGTGTTTGTCCTTTATAATACCTCACAGTTTTGAGTACATAGTAAGTGCTCAATGCCTGTTAAATGGAAGTTGAAATTTTGCCTTTTAAAAATAATTAAGGGATAGAAAAAATGCCATGAAATTTAGGCATGAGAGTACTTTCAGGAAATGTCCTAACCTTCTGAGTGTCAAAGGATTAACCCATTTTTAGACGGAACTCATTTGGTGGGGTTAATTTCCCGAGACCACCAACTAAATGGAGAGATATATAGCTCTAGGCTGCAGATTGCAAGGCTGAACCCTGATGAGTTATAACCACTAAGNTGAGTCTGAGTGAACTCCGGGAGTTGGTGATGGACAGAGAGGCCTGGCGTGCTGCGATTCATGGGGTCGTGCTGCGATTCATGGGGTCGCAAAGAGTCAGATGCGACTGAGTGACTGAACTGAACTGAACTGATCCAGAAGCTTTATGTGGATGGCAGAGGAATCGGCACAACCCTAGAAACAGTTTAGAGTTTCCTACCCTCAACTGCAGAATAGGAGGGAAGAGACAAATTCCACCTGAAAANTCATGGGGTCGCAAAGAGTCAGATGCGACTGAGTGACTGAACTGAACTGAACTGATCCAGAAGCTTTATGTGGATGGCAGAGGAATCGGCACAACCCTAGAAACAGTTTAGAGTTTCCTACCCTCAACTGCAGAATAGGAGGGAAGAGACAAATTCCACCTGAAAATTGAAACACAGCTTGAGAAATGTAGTTAGTTGTTAAAGAGGGTATTTGGTAATACTGTACTCTAACCTGGTAGGACGTTAAGTGAGTTTATTAGAGATTTGTTTCACTCTAAGCAAGTCTGATATGTGTGAAAAACTCCGGCCTTATGAAACATACCAGGGAATGAATTCTTTTGGTCAGCTCCTCTAGTGAATATAAACAATTTGATGAGCAGAAATTCAGATTTTTGTACAGCTTTCTAGGAACTTAGAAAGTTCACCTTCATAAAACAAGGTGCACCTTAATTATTATTTATAGCTTTCAGCAACATTCTTTATGGTAGTGAAATGTCAGAATGTGGTTATTACACGGCTAACTGCTTCTGATCATAGAATCGTAAGTCTAGTATAGCTAAATGAGTTCAGAAGTTGTTCATGTTAGTGTTTGATTTTAGTAGTAGGAGGACTTTCTGGTCTCAGGGAAGGGTTTGCAGGTAGCCTGTAATTGCTTTGTAAACTCTGTCTTTCTTAGTTTATCTTCCCATTTGCTTGTTTCTGGTTTCTTTCCTCCTAGGTGGAAGTCTCTTTGGACTTTGAGTGTATGGTGCTGAAACTGAACATGGGTGTGACCGTTTGAGTAGACTTACCAATATGCTTTCTTTCCAGGGGATTTCGTGAACAGTCTCTTGCTAGATTACTGAATTTTTCATTTCTGCATGTCTTAGTCTGCTCAAGCGGACTATAGCCTGGGTGGCTTAAACACCAGAAATTTGTTTCTCACAGTTCTTGGGGCTGGGCTCCGGGATGAAGATGCTGGCAGACGTGGTATCAGATGAGGGCTCTCTTCCTGGCTTACAGACAGCCGCCTTCTTGCTGTATGCTCACACGGGCTTTTCTCCACGTGTGCTAGTGGACACAGAGAGAGAGACTCTCCTTTCCATAAGGGCTCCCCCACCACGGGACGCAGTGGTGGTGGTGGGATCCTCCCCTTATGACCTACTCGCCTCCCAATGGCCCCTCCTCCAGTTACCATCAGATTGTGGGCTTGGGCTTCAACATACTAGTTTGCCATGGGCTGGGGGGAGGGAACACAGACATTCAGCCCATAATACAGCCCATAATTTACCACCAGAGTGGTAAATATTGTAGTTGGAGAAACTGAGGTAGCACAGTCATGTAAAAATGACTAATTTTTTTCGCCCAGACTCACAAGGCAGCTTGTGAGTATATAGCTGGGAATGTCTGAGAGGCAGAAAGATCTGAATTCAAAATAGAGTTATTCTACAAGGTGACTCAAGAGGTTATCCTGAGTTGAATTTTTCTCCTAACTTCTCCCATTTTTCTAGTCACTGTCTTTTTTTTTTTTTTCCCCCTATCACACTGATACGTGAACATCATAGAAGCAAACTAGAGATTTAACTTTCATTTTGATATAAAGCAGACTGGTGCAGACAGGCCTCAAGATTACAGGGCTGAGAAAGAAATTCAGTGTACTGCTTGGTGTAAACAACAGTGTTGCTAGTGAATCTCTGGTTTGACATCTCTCAGGCCATCAGTTTGGTATCAGGCTTTAATAATTTGTGGAAACAGTGTGTGCTGTGCTTAGTCACTCAGTCATGTCCGACTCATTGCGACCCCTTGGACTGCAGCCCGCCAGGCTCCTGTGTCCATGGGGTTCTCCAGGCAAGAATACTGGAGTGGGTTGCCATGCCCTCCTCCAGGCTCTTCCCAACCCACGTCTCCTGCATTGCAGGTGGATTCTTTATCACCTGAGCCACCAGGGAAGCCCAAGAATACTGAAGTGGGTAGCCTACCCCTACTCCAGGGGAACTTTCTGACCCAGGAATTGAACCGGGGTCTCCTGCATTGCAGGTGGATTCTTTACCAGCTGAGCTACCAGGGAAGACCCAATAAAGCTGGTCATTTTAGTGAGTGGACTTGTTTGAATTGTTTTTTGATACACATTTGTGAAGCTTAGTGCACATCTTTTTTTCTGGGGCTAATGTACCCTTCCTTTAAAGACAGGAGGGAAGAGCCCTCGAGATGATGGAGAGGAAACGGCAGTAACTGGAGCGTGAGCAGACAGATGGAGGCAGGATGAAAAGTGTGTGTGAGGTTCAGGTGGCCCCTGCGAGTATCCAGTTTCCTATTCCTTGCCCCTCCAGCCCCAGTGCAAGCAGGCAGCTTACATGGCTAAGGTTTCATTATCTAATCCATCACAGATCGGCTTGAATAAACCCATTGGCTGGCGCTGATCTAGTTAGGAGGGTAGTGCAAAGCCGATTGAGCCAGGATTGGGACAAATCGGATCAGAACTGCCTTGTGAATCCTGGACATATTTCTGTAATTTGGGTGGTAAAGCGGTTTGGGAAATCACTTAGGAGCCAGAACTCACCATCAGCCTGGAGTGTTTCCACATGTTGTCCTGGGGACCCTGAGGGGAAGTGGATGGAGGATTTGACACATTTCTCTGGAGTATAGTCAGGTTGCTTTGATTATTTGAGTCTGAACATTTTTTGGTCACTCATGCTCAGGAGTGACATTTTGGGAACATTTGGAGATTCCAGTTGTGATGACTCAATTGTGTCTTTTCTGAGTGATCCCTTCATCTGAGACTGTATTATGTGTGTTGCCTCTCAATTTTTAAAGGGGAGATGTTGTTATCTTTATTACCAACCTTGATATATCATTATGTTTGTTATCCATACATACTTGAAGTATGGTGTAGTGCAAGAAACACTATTTAGAGTTTCTCACATTGGGGTTTGAATCCTGATTCTTCCCATTGCCAGCCAACTGAAATGACCTTTGGTAAGATATTTAGCATCTGAGCTCCTGTTTACACATCTGTGAACTGGAGGAATTACTGCATCCTCTCATGAGCTGCTGTAATCACAGACTGAGATTATTTAAAGTTCCCATCGTGGAACCCAGCAGTAAATGTTTATTTCTTGCCTACTTTATAACCTGCTACACAGTATTCCGTGAGTTCCTGCTCACTGCTCCATCAGCATGGAGTGGTTAATGTGCTTCTGATTGATTAAGTGACAGAGTTGGGAGCTACCTCAGATGAGCAGCGTACTAAACTGGGGAATCTAACTGGTTTGACATCGGTGAAGAGGTGTATGGACCTGGTCGTGGTAGTTCCTCCAGGGAGAGGAAGAGGAGACATTCACTTCCTTGCTAAGGATGAAGAGGGCTCCTGCATGGGGCATGTGAACATTTCAGGAATCTATGGGATCTTTCCTGGGAGTGTGGATGACAGAGGCACTGGCGGTTTTGATGGCACATGGGATGCAGGAGTGAAAATGTCATTTGTGTTCCAGATTTTGTAAGATCTGTTGGTTAAATGTATTGCATCTAATAGATGGCATTTTGTTATCATTTTTGTTTGTAGAAATTAAGCTGGGATGAATTGGTCTCTTGTGCTCTCTTTCCAGTCTCTTCAAACCCACCTTTCTGGCTGTTAACATCGTAATCCATCTAAAAGAGCTTAAAATTATTTGCGAGCTTATCAAAATGGATAAGGTCCATTCTCTTGTTTGGCCTGCCAGGTCCTTCTGGCCTGATTTGTGCCTTCCCTTTTAGCTTCTTGCTAGTCTGTGGCAAGGGACGAGTAGCTTCCTGAGCAGGCTGTGCCGCTCAGGCTCATTCATATCTCAGTGCTTTTGTTTCTGTTCTTCTGTCCCAAATTCCTCCCTCACGCCTCTCATCTCATCGGTAAGGCTGTCTTCAGGGATAAGCTGGGATGCTGATTCCTCCTGGATGCCTTTTGTCTATGCTTCCTCCCTCCTGCATTTCTGCTGCTTTCCAGATGGTCGTGTCCAGAGCTCTGTTTTAGGACTTTTTAGATTAACATTTGTTCAGCTGTCTGCCCCTACCCCTACCCGTTCCCCCCACCGCCCCCACCCACCAGACTGTGATCAAGGGAGCCTTTGGGATCCGTAGGATCTAGCACTGCCCTGGCCTGACTAATCAAGAAACTGTCTTTCTTGTTGAACTGAACTTTGTCTTCCTGCTCCTCGGTTGGAACCAGCAGATGGCTTTAATTATTCTTCCAGATTATCCCTGGGGGGTCTGGCCCTTGGTCTGGTCGCCAGCTCCTGCAAAGACTAGGTGTTGTGGGATTTGTGAATGGTTGCCTGATCTTTCCATTGATATCAGGGTTAAAGGTGACTCTAGAGGGGGTGGAGTTTAACTGCTGAAAGTGTCCGGTGGGCATGGCAACCTGACATTAGGTTTCCTGTGCTCAGATATTAGTTGAGAGCACGTGTGTATGTATAAAAAGTGCCTTTGTGACTGAGGAACTAGAAGAACCACACGAGGACAGGGCAATTAGAGCTAACCCATTCCAGTTCACTGGAGCAGTCTGTTGACCTGCCGTTCAGTGGCGGCGCTGCTGAGAGATTCTGGAGTGCTGTGGTTCAAATGTATTACCACCACTTGGGACTAAGCCCATTTGATCAGCTACGGACCTTCACCTTTCCCTTCTCAACCAATGAATTTCATAATCTCTTACAGCTTGTTTTTATGGATGCAGAGAAATACTTGAGACACCTCACAGAATGCACACTCTTTTTCAGATGGTTCATTGGATATGTTTGAAAACAGGGAAACTTAATATACTTCTTATAAATCTCAGCTTTGGAGACAGGTTCATAGAAGTATTTTGCAGGAATCTTCTCTCTGGCCCTTGTCATACCCACCTCCTTCCCTTCGTCCTCTGATTTGTGCTCCTATTAATCTTTGCCTGTTCTCCAGCCTCGAGACTCCCCTTGCCAGTTTAGTTGGGGCCTTTTTAAAGGCGAAATGGGCATACTTTATAGTGCTTCTGGCTGTTCAGATGCTGGGTGAATAAAGCAGATTCTAAAACGGGAATGAGAGCGAGAACAACCAGTTATATCACTTCCTTCTGACGTGTTCTGCACATACGTGGCATCTAGAAATTTCAGTTGAGGATTTAAGGCACAGCACACATGATAAATACCACTTATGAAGTAGAAGACAGTTTTGAATTGCCAAATGATAATGGTTGAGTAACTGCTTAAAAACCTATTTTCCCAAGGGTGGAAACCGAGCCTTTGAAGTTTAGGCTTCCACATGGGTGTGTTCAGCCACAGTTCTCAGGTTTTTTAGGGACCTAAGTCCCCAGATAATATCCTGGTATGTGGGATTTTTCCTGCAGAGAGGCTGGTTCCCTGGTTTCTCCTTTGCCAAGGCAAAGAGATTTTGCTCTGAGCACTGGATATTTTTTTCCAGGCATGTGGTTTTTGAGGAGGCACACTGTTTACTTTTCTTCAGGGCTGCATCGATTTTGTCGGATCCTAATTGTAAACACCGCAAGCAAAGCATGATTTACTGTAAGGAGGGGGCAGGGGGTACCCGAGGGACTCTCTCAGCTCTGGGGTTGGGGGTGGGGAGCAGGAGCCACGCCAGTAGGACTAGAGGAACTGCAGATATGGTCTAGGGGCACCGTGGGGTTTCTGTGTGGGCCCCAGTCGCTGCTTGAGCTGGAACACTTTTGAAGCCGAGACTCACGGGAGGTTCTTCCAATTGCTTTATTTTGAGCAGCTTTTTCCTCTGTGTGTTGGCAGCTGTGTGGAGGAGGGGGCGTTAGCTGCTGTCAGCCAGGATGGTTTCCAGAGCAGACCCGTATGGATTTCATTTAGGCATTTATTTCGGGGGTATGTGGTTTGTCGGGAGTCAAGAGGACTTCGGTTCCATTTTCCTGGAAGTTGGTGGGCTTCTGTGAGCTGCTCTGTTTATCTTGGACAGGGAGGCAAGTAGAAAAGCGGCTGCACAGTTAGCCCTTGTTGCAGGAGCTTCGTTTCGTAGGTCATCCTCTTGGGGATTTTTGTACAGTCTTATTTACAGCCTTAAGATTTTCTTTGCCTCTCCCTTCCCCCCTTTTTCCTTCTGCAGTTTAGTGCTCCATAAAAATTCTGAGAAAGTGGGTAATAATTTAGGGTGTTGTTGTTTAGTCGCTAAGTCGTGACCAACTCTTTGCGGCCCTATGGACTGTATCCCACCAGGCTCCTCTGTCCATGGGAATCTCCAGGCAGGAATACTGGACTGGGTTGCCATTTCCTTCTCTAGAGGATCTTCCTAACCCAGGGCTCAGACTTGTGTCTCCTACGTTGGCAGGTAGGTTCTTTACCACTGAGACACCGGAGAATTTGGGGTAGAAGACAAGAATTGTTTGGTTCCCTACCCCACCTCCCTTTCTTGCCCAGCCCTCCCCCACCCCATCCTTTGCAAAAGAATCTGCAAAGGAGGTCACTTATCCCCTAATCAGACTGGCCTGTCCCCTGATCCATCTGAATCTGTGGCTTTCACAGCTTTCACCTGCTATTTCTTGGTTTCCAGGGAGTGGGGTAGTAGGATCATGATTTCAAAGCAAGAACTGGCAAAATGGGAAGGTGTTTTTGTGGTGGCTCCCAGCACCTACAAAGCTGAGCTCATGGGCTTGCACCTCATACAAACTTCCAGGAACACTGTCAGTGGCTGGCGTGATGGCCTTGGGGACTTTGTTGGCGCTTCAGGAAGTCTCCACAATGGCAGCCTCTCATGGTGGGAACATTGGCAAAGAGAAGGGGAATTGGTAACGCTTGTTTTGAAAGTGTGGCTGCTCTTAGACTGCCTGTCTCAGTGAGAGGGAAGAGGCGGCCTTGTCTGAAGAAGGGAGAGTCGTGCTCTACAGCTGTTACTTAGGTGTCCTGTCTCCTGCTTTTGTTTGCTGTCTCACGTCCAGATTTTATGGCGTACTTTGTATGTTGCATTTACACTTGAAGCCACAGTCTGACTTTTAGTAAACTGATTTGGCTAATCGTGGTGTCATCCTGGACTTTGAAGTGATGCTGGTCATATTTACCAGTGAAAGGTCTGTGTCCGGGCCTGGAAGTGGCGGTCTCTGCTGGTGGCCTCCTCCCCTCCCCTGCTGCCGCTGGCTGTGCATCAGTGACACATCTTTTGCCCTGCACTTTGTATTAGAGGTCTTCAGCTGCTTGCTGTGGCACTAAATAGATCTTTCTGCTGCGCAGTTTGGCTCTGAGCCGATTGTGTTTCACAGTGTTGGAGATCAGTTGGCGAACTGGCATGTGGTGTCCACAAAGCAGAAGCCTTTCAAAGAGATACTTAGCACGGACCATTCGTGATTTTTGTCAGTTGTGTAAAAATGCTGTGATTAACCCATACTCATGTGTCCATGTGGATGAGCAGTCTTCCTTTGTGCTTGCTTGGCACTGCTCTCTCTAGCAGTAGTTTGGATTAAGTGTTCCCCACTAGGCTTTGCATTTTAATCCTTGGGAGCCTGTTTCAGGAAACTTTTATTTATTTATTTATATTATTATTTTTTTAATTTTTCTTTTTACTTTATTTTGCTTTACATTACTGTATTGGTTTTGCCATACATTGACATGAATCCACCACGGGTGTACATGAGTTCCCAATCCTGAACCCCCCTCTCACCTCCCGCCCCATATCATCTCTCTGGATCATCCCCGTGCACCAGCCCCAAGCATCCTGTATCCTGTATCGAACATAGTCTGGCGATTCGTTTCTTACATGATAATATACATGTTTCAGTGCCATTCTCCCAAATCATCCCACCCTCTTCCTCTCCCTCAGAGTCTTATATTTGACTTTCTTGAGGCTGGTGTAGGGGATCATTCATTCTTACTGAATTTTAGCTTCACTATGAATTGTTTTCTGCAGTGTTCATTTTAGGCAAATAGTAAATATTTCTTTGGTTTTACAGTATCCCAGAGTTTGAAGAAATCTAAAAAAATAGATTGGTCCAGCATCCTGTTTTAAGCACGGAAATGGTCTAATTCATATTATCCGAAGCTGTTTTTTTATTGGTTGTCCTTTGAGAAATGATAATTGGTGTCATTCTGACAAACAGACACACAGTCACCTAACTGGAATAGAGTTAAACAAAATTTAAACCACCTCATTTTGCTTTTCATAAGCAGATGTTGTGACTCTAAATTTATAGAAATATGTTCAGTGAAGCATCTTCCTCTCTTCCCTCTTCCCCTTGTTAGTTTCTTGTTATTCCACCCTCTTTCTTTTTACACACACTAGTATACTCCATACATTCTTTTTGCACCTTGCTTTACTCTATCGGAGGTTATTTATTTATTTTTTTTGGTAACAGGGCTTATTAATATTTTCATTAATGATTTCTGGGTTTGTGTGTTTGTGTGTGATGCTTAGGAAAGTTTTTCCCACTCCATGATTATAAAAACCAGACTGGACTTGCAGACAGAGAGACCTGAGTTGGAGCCCTAGCTTTTCCATATCACAGCTGTGTGATCTTGGTTACACAGCCTAAGAAAAGGCTCAGCTTTTTTGCTTATAAAATATGTTATAGAATGGTATAAGAATTAAAAGAGATAATGTATGTAATGTGCTTAGTTCAGAGCCTGACACTGAGTAGGTGTACCTATCAAGCCCTGTTTTCTTATATCTCAGTACTTTGTTCACTTTCTTAAAGGCAGGAACAGTTTTTTAATCTGTGTTTTCTTGGCTTCTTCATCAGTAGCAGGGATATATTATAATAAGAATTTGGTACGTGTTATTTTTGGGGTTTTGCTTTTATTTTTTTGCCTTAAAGTTACCAGTCTTTAGTTTTATTACCGATCAAATAATGGGTGAACAATAGCTAAATCAATGGATTGGTAAAGGTGGATAGTATGAAATCATGAGAGCTGAGGTCATCTCAGAGTTTCCTGGATCAGCTCTCTGCTTCAGTGAGATGAAGTAGAATCTGTGCCCATTTTATGGACAAGTTGTTTCAGGCTCAGAGAAAGTATGAGAGAGCAAGCAATATGCTCAGATTTTCAGCTTTGAGACTGAGTAGAATCTTTCATTTCTTATAATTTTCTACTGTTTGGATGTGATTTCTCTGGGAGTTTCTTATATGGAGGGTTTTTTCCATCATTTACATTTATTTTTTAAAACACATAGTGTATTCACATGGGTGATGATTCAAACTGTGCAAAAGGTTGAAGAGTACAAAATCTCTGCCTTTTCCAGCTACCTAGTTTCTCTCCTTGAAAGTAACCAGTATGGTTGGTTATCTCAGTATCTGTCCAGAGATAGTACTTGCATAATATTTTCTCCACCCCCCCCCCAATTTTAGAAACTCAAATGGTAGTGTTAATATTCATATACTTTTCTCTGAAGTATTTGGAGATCATTTTATATCAGCTTATATTGACATTTTTCTCTATTTGTTAGGTTTCTGGAATTAGGATTATTCTGTTCTGGTCTACTGAGATAACTATATCTAAATGTCTCTGGTAAGAATAACTGATTAGTATGCTGCTGCTGCTGCTAAGTCGCTTCAGTCGTGTCTGACTCTGTGCGACCCCATAGACGGCAGCCCACCAGGCTCCCCCGTCCCTGGGGTTCTCCAGGCAAGAGCACTGGAGGGGCTGCCATTTCCTTATAGGACCTCATAAAGTCTGAGCCTGTGTTTATGGAATCACAGGGCTAGAGACCTGATGTGCATCTCTCTGCTTTCATGTGAATACCCATAAATCCTTGATGGACGATGCCATTTACAGATGCTTGAGCACAAGGTAGGCATCCTCCTCTCTCCACCTGCCCGTGTCAGCTGCTCCTGGTCCTGTCTTTCTGTGGCTGTAGGGCCCGTTTCGGGTCAGATGTTCCATGTGTAATTGAGTTAGTAATGATACTCCGGATCTGCCTTGAGTCATTGCGTTTAAACTTTAACTGCAATGTGATTTTATTCATTATGACACCTTGTATACCAGACATATCCAGAATGCCCAGGTTTATCCTGATTGAATGTTACTGCTGTCAGGAGGCTGTTCAGTGAACCGAGTTTGGTGCTGAATTGTGAGAAAGAAAGATTTGGTTCCTCTTAGGTATTTGTGTCTCAGGAGCCATAATTGCTGTTAGTTTCACTTCACTCTTCTGTTTGTGGAAAGCTCAGGTTTGAGGCAGTGCTCTTCATCCCTGGAATATGACCACTCTGTGACTAAGACTTAATGGGAGGTAAACAGATATGGGTCAACAAATAGGGCATATTTTTCTTATGTTTACTGGATAGTAGTGGATTCTGATTCAGATATAGAATTAAAGATTTCAGGCTAAGGCTTTGATTCTAGCTTGGTTAATCTGTATACATGTTTGCATTTAAAGATAGGAACCAAAAACAATGCTTTTCAAAATTGGCTTCTGCAGTGGACCTTTGTCTCCACAAAAATATCATAGAGGAGGTCGCATTCCAGCTGTTTGGAGAATGAGGCCAGTGGGGATGTGTCTTGTATTGTAGAAGAATGCTGACCTCCACTGTGTGGTTATGTTCAACTCACCATACAGTCTTTCTGTTCCTGAGGTCTCTGTGGCCCCACACAGTGAATGGGAACAGGGGAGGGCACCAGATGCTGTGTTGATTCTCCTATTTGCTTCTTCTTTCATAGTCAGGGTAAGGTTTCCAGGCATTTGTGCAACCTGAGAGCAGAAAGCACTCGTATTAGCAGTTGAGAGATGGGTTGGCAAGTGGTTCAAATTACTCCATGTTCCTGATAAGAGCCACTGATGCATGCTGGTGGCTGCTCAGGGTGGGGGTGGGAGATGGACTGCCAGTGCCCTGCCCAGCAGGAATGGTGGGGTGTGGGTCTCTGGTGTTCTAGGACTCCAAGCAGGTAACCAGAGGCGGTTTGAGAGGTGTGGCTGGGATCTTGGGGAAGTAGCACGATTTAGGAAGCACATCTTGCCTCAGAGGAGATGAGTCGTAGGAAATGGTGGCTCACAGCAGGAGAAACATCAGCACTGAAGATATGAAGTGAGGTTTTATTACTCCACTTTAACCTAAAATCCAGCTGAAGGGTTTCTTGTCAGGTAGTGCTAGGCACAGCGAGGACTAAGCCTTGAACCTGCAGAGGGGAAGTGGATGTGCTGCAGATGATGCTCATACAGTGTGATCATTGCTCGGACAGAAGCTTAACTGCACGTGTCACAGCCTGGTGCTCTGGGTTACAGACACTCTGTGCAGCTCTGTCAGAGCGGTGATCACCCTGTATTAAAATACTGGGGTAAGAGATGCCATTCTGCTATCAGACAGCCTTGGTTCAAATTCTTTTCTCTCCATCTGCTTAGCTGTGTGTCCTTTGGGCAAGTTCCTTATCTCCTCTGTGCTTCAGTTTTTCATCTGTAAAATGGGGATAATAATAACTCTTACAAACTTGTTGTGAATATTAGATGAGTTAATATAGTAAATATAATACACTTGGAAGAGTATCTGGTTCATGATAAGCATGATGTAAGTGCTCTCACAGCACCTGGCAGGGCTCTGGGGACCCTGGCAAACCCATAACCAGTGGCAGTGCAGAGGTCGGTGTTACTGTATTCAGTGAGAGATTTTTAGCAGTGACTGTGCCAAGTACTGCATAGAAGCAAATAAATGAAGTGTTAACTGGCTGTGTGACTGTGTACAACACATGATGAGAGTCAATTCTCTGGAAAGCGTGTGAAAGGAATACTGATGTGAGAGGCTTCAGTATCCCCTACCAGTTTCAGAGAAGGGATCTTGCTCTTCCTTTTTAGGCCTTCAGCTTTCTTGACATTTTGAATATAGACTATATACCTTCCTTTAAGGTAGGACAATACTTGACTGTTTCAGACAGGCATCCTTCACTGCTTTTTAGAAACCTCTAGAAGAAAGCATTTTAGAGCAGAATCCATCCATCCATCCATCCATCCATCCATCCTTTCTTACTTTCCTCTCTCCCTCCTTCTTCAAAAGGGAAATATTGTTAGTATTTAAATCCCTTTCCTTGTTCTTTATATTAAAAGTAAATTTTTCATGTTATGCAAAAGATAATTCCCCTTTTGCTCATTTATTCATTCAACATTTGAATGCTTACAACATGCTAGATGCTAGGATTATGAGTTAAAGGAGATTCGTATGGAATGTGTGAGGCTTGTTGAGGGAGGTTTCTGGAATAACTCTACATGGGAAGAAAAATTCAGTAGCGCTGTGTATTGGCAAGGGTGTAGGTAGAGAAATAGGTACTCTTGGTGCTGGGGGGTGAAAAGTCACATATATTCCATGAAGAACTATTGCAATGTCTGCCAAAGGGTAAAATGCATGTTTTCTTTGATCCAGCAGTTCCATCTCTAGGAATTGATCCTACAGATACTGTTGTTTCTCTGTATAAGAATATATAGTACAGCATAATTTGAAATGGCAAAGGGTTGAAAAAATCAAAATGCTCTTTGACAGGAGAACTGTGAATTAAAATAAGGTACATTCATAAAATGGCATATCATGCAGCTATTAAAAAGAATTAGCTCTAGGTAAACACATTTAGAAGACACTAAAATACATCAGGTATAAAAAGTCAGGGTGCTGAAAAGGGTATAGTTTGTTACTGTTTGTGTAATGAAAAAAAGTATATATCTACGTACACATCGGATCTCTTTGCTAGGAAATGCAAAGTTCTGGTTAACACTCGTTGCCTCTTGGGAGGGCTAACGAGTGATGGAGGAAGTGGGTATAGGTAAAGATTTAATTTTTATTGTATACCTTCTGTGCCTTTTGAATTTTATATCACCTGCGTGTGTTGTTTTAAAAATAAAATAGTTTATTGAAATTATATAGGAATAAGCACAGGAGCTATTTTACTTATGATCCTTAAACTTGCTAGTTTTCAGAGAAAAATGAGTAAAGTTACATGTTAGAATGCAAGTGTGCAAGTTCTGCTTACCACAAGCAAAGAAGCAGCAATACTGGTGGTGGCACACGGTCATTTTGTCTGTCACACTTTTATTGGTATATGGAATGTTTCTAGTGCTTATTAACTTGTCTTACTACGTTTATTATTAACTGTCTTCAGTAAGGATGAAACTTGTTTATAAGAAAAGTGCTCATATGAATAAATAGATAAGTATAGAGATGAATAAGAACGGAGGTGAAATTAAGAGATGATAAATGTTAATATGTATATGGGATGATTCATTCAGTAGCAGGTGATATAAAGGGCCATGTGCAAATCATAAAGTGGGTCAAGAAACAAAACAAGTCAGAGCCACTACCATAAGCCTCTCTAGTTTTCTTAAGAAATGTTCCTTTGCTATAGGCGCATCCATGGATTCCTTGGATTTTTTTCATGTTGGAATTTTATGAACTAATGGACTTAGGAACTGCTTTTCATTCCAGACCTAACCTGATGGTAAATAAAGGAGCTTCTGTACCCTGATAGGAGGAGTACTGGGTTTCCATGGCAGCATAATAGAGGAATTCTTATCCAGCCAGGCTGGGATGGGGTGCAAGGAGAGCATTCTGCAGGAGCCCTTGGTGAGCAGGGCTTAGGCAGGCACAGGAGGGGGAGGCACAGGCCACCTGGGCAGGAGAAGCACACTATCCAAGGAGCAGGTAGGGGAGGAACTGTGTGGGCTGGCGGGGTTGGGACAGAGGGCGCGAGGGCCGCAGATTTCCCCAGAGTCTTTCGCAGACAGCCAGCCCCTTGCAGTCATGTGCCATTGTTCCCAAGGCTGACTGGATGACGGTATGGACTATCCTACCACTCTTGGAGCATAATCTCATAGTGGTAGGAGAGTAGAGACACTGTCTCAGTTCATCCCAAAGCAGGGGAAAAAGAAAAGAAAAAAATTGTAAGAGAGAACAAAGAAAACCTGTATTTAATTGTATATGTTGTATATATGTAGATGTGCCTTCTAGCAGAATTACTTATATTTTCTTTTCAGCTCTCTTCATCCTAGTAGAAACTTTCTCTCTATTTGGAATCACAGTTTGAATGATGCATGGAAGCAACTCGAACTTTATATTCCATTTCATTATATTTAAATTTATGTGAAGCACTTTCTACCATGCAGGCAAGCATTTTGCTCTTCATAGCAAGGAATGCTATAACAAAATATTTTGTCCATCAGAGGCTTTGTAAACATTTTATGAGCATTTAAGTGCTTAATCTCCACAGTGTACAGGGTAGGTTTCAGGTAGTCAAGTGATTTTTCTTTTTTCCTCACATATCTTGCATATTCTCATGTTTTCGTGGTTCATGCCTCTTAAGGAGAAACTTTCCCCTTTGAAGCTGAACTGTCCTATGCTTTAAATCCACTCAAAGACAAATTATTCTGGAAAGCTTGAACCAAACCTGGTCAGATGCTTCTGAGTTATGAGAGAGGGATTGAAATAAACTTTTTCAGCTAAAAATAATTTTGCTCACAAGTTACCAAAAATGGCTGACTGGAAATGCTTTTAAGATACTTGTCTAAGCTACCATAAGCTGAAGGTCAAGAAAAAGGTTTAGAACACGTTTTGAGAAATGATTGGCTTTATTTTGCCAAAGCTAGTGCCAAGGTTCTTTTTCTCTAATTGCCTTGGGAGACAAAAGCTGGAGGAAAGTGTTATGCCTTAGATTCAGTGAGGACCTCAACATTCTTTAAGTGGAACATAGAGGCTGCCCATTTCTTCTGAAGTAAACTAATTATGGGAGACATTAGGGTTACGTGAAAATGGGACACTTAATTCTAAAGATGTTGTACAATTGCCTATGGTGATTAACTAGGTAAAGCCCTTTTCTCCTGTGGCAGAGCAGTTCATGCTCTCAGAGAATATTTGTTGGTCTTCCCAGAGAGCGGAGTGCTGGGTCTTCAGCACGTGGCACTGCCACTGATGCTCTGGCGTCCTGTTAAGGTACTTCTCTGCATCTCACTGAATTGTGGAAATAGGAATCACTCACAGTTACGGGCAGTGATTTTTATTTTCAGTGTGATTCCTTGTCATTGGAGTTTATATTTAGCGTGCCTTGATGATTATGGAGAGGGTCCCTTAGCAGCAGCAGTTTACACCATTAATTGCTATTGGTAGCCTTGAGAAGGCATGCTTAAGGTTGCTTAGTATTGTAGAATAAAGTCTTGAATTAGAAATTTAGAGCTTTTTTCCCTTCATAAAGATTGCTCTTTTAAATAGAGCCAATATAAAACCATGATGTTTTTCTTTCCTAAATTTAACACATATTTATTGAGCACCTGTTGTGTATGAGGTAATGAGAAGGGAAGTTGACCAGGCTCAAGTCAGAAGACCTCTGTCTTCCTTCAGGTAGAAAAGAATAGTAACCTCTAGGCAGGAATTGTGTTGACACTTTGAGGAGGTAGAGACATTTTAGAGGTAAGTGCTATTCCAGTGTAATAAGCATTAATTGAAAAGTAAAATAAAAAGGTCGCTATGTCTCAGTTAAGTGCCAGCGTGCATTGAGGTGGTCTTGGTGATTTCTTAAATCTATCAAACAGTACTCAGGAGCCCACAGGTGTGACCGAGTGCACATTACCCTGGGCTGAGCATTGGTAAACTGGGACTGACAGATTCAGCTAGAGGAAGAAAGTGGGAGAAGACAGAAGAGAGGGGGCCTGTGACTCGAGTTTGGGATCTTGATGTTAGAAGAGTTTAGGTAGTGATGATTCCTAAGGAATGGTAATCAAATGGATGTTTGTGGTAAAGGTCAAGTCCCCTGAAAATAAGTGATTCGAAGAGCTTGGAGGCTTTGGAAGGGCTGTCAGTTTGAGTTTGAGGAAGTAGCATAATGTGTAAGCATTAATTCAGTAGTTCCCAACTGGAGAGATTTTGCCCACAAGGGACATTGGCAATGTTTTCAGACATCTTTGATTCTTACAACTGGAGGTGCTGTGGGCATCTAATGGGTAGAAGCCAGGGATGCTGCTGTCATGTTTGAAAATGCACGGGGCAGCCCTTACAGTGAAGGGTAGTCTGGCTCAGAAGGTCAGTAGTGCTGAGGCTGAGAAACGCTGTGTTAACTTAAAAGAGGAGTTGTTGAGTACGGGCAACAGAATGTAGTTTCTCTCTCCTTCCACTCCACTCTGTGGAGCTCTGTCTGAACAGATGTTTAGTGATCACTTACGAAGCTCCATTTATCTGCCAGGCACCATGCTTGGGTTTATTGCCTCCTTTATAAAGTCTTATGTTTTAATTATAAATTAATATACAGATATATTCTTACAGATAAAAAACCTAAAAATTGAAACACATAAAAGCCTGTGGACACTTTGGCCACCGACCCCAATCTCTCTTCCTTCCTTAGGGGTATCCAGAGCTCTGAACTTGGTATATGTAGCTAAACATTGGAAGGCTACCTCCTCTTCATCTAGTTTCTCTCCCTCTTACATGCTATGTCAAGAGGCTTGCTTTTGAATATTTGTCCTAGGCTGCAGGTTTCTTAAAATAGGGGCCACCTGTTAGGTAGAACTTACTATGTGTGGAATACGGTTTTTACCCAGTAAGTGTTTGCTGAGTAACAAATGAAATTGGTAGAAAAGCAGCAATGGGAAGCAGAAAGAATGCCAGTTGCTAGCAATGGCCTTCAGGCTTTGGAAGGCTGTGAGGTGTATTTATGGGGAAAATGAATTAATGTTAGGATATAGGAGAAGTACTGAGACAGTGAAGAAACATGCAAAGCGACAGAGAAATGGAAAGGGGGCTACCAAGGTGCCCAGTTGAACTGGTTGAAAGGCAGAGAAGAGAGTCATCGTTCTGTCCAGGGTTTAAGAGCTCCAGGAGAGGTAGTGGGGATGGGTCTTCTAGGAGAGTTACTGTAGGTTAGCTGTCAGGAAGAACTTAAAGTATAGGACTTCTTGGAACTAGAAGGCCCTAAAGTTCCTTTTGCAAAGTTTGTTTGATAGAAACCTTAGTAGTTTCTGTTACGTTACGGGGAAATTCTGTGTATGTATGTACTCCTTTATGTACCTGAAGTCTCTTCATTGTTTTTCACTGAACAGAACATCTTGGAGAACATTTTGTTTCGGTTTGTACAGGTCATCTTCATTCTTTTGAAATGACCGTTTAGTATTCCATAGTAAGGTTTGTTGTAGTTCTAAAATTATGATTTGTTTAAACATTTACTATTGCTGGACATTTAGGTTGCTTCCAATCTTTTGTTACTATAAGCCATGGTGCTTATATATAATATCATCTTGTACATACAAGTAAGTACGTGACAACAGATTCTGAGAAGTGGAGTTGTTGGATTTTTAAGGGTATGTTCATTTAAACTTTTGATAGGTATTGCCAAGCAGCCTTCAAAATTGTATACTTGCATGTATAGTGGAGTGACTTTTTCCTATCAGCTTGGCAAACTGTATGTTACCATACTCTGATTTAACCAGTCCTCTGATACATGAAAACTGGTACCGTGATCTTTTGTTTTTCTGTAATAAAAAGGGTCTATTTTTAAAAAGATATCTAAAAATCATTTGTATTTCTTTGTCATAAACTAAGGTTAGGAAGAATGGTGGGGTTTTGGTGGTGGTGGTGGTAAGAACTTTATAAAGTTAAGGAAATTAGCTTTTGCCATTCGTGTTACAAAATTTCTTAATTTGTCATTGGTTTTTTGAGTTTGTTTATAAGTATATGTGTTTATGTGTGTTTTGAAGCCAGATAAAAATTTTTAGTGTAATTAACTATATAAGGTATTGATTGTTAAGTTTTGGGATCTTGTTTCTTTCTGAGAGAGACCTTATCTACTGAGATTTAAAAATAACATTCTGTGCTTGCTTTTAGTACTTTAATGGGAAAAGCTGGATTTTAGTTTCGGTTCTGTCACTTGTTAGTTTTGTGACACTGGTCAAATTGTATAATCTCCCAGAACCTCAGTTTCCTAAGATGGAAGGGTTTGATCTGTTGATTTGTAATGTTGTAAAGAATTTTTTAAAACTTCTTGTTTACTTTTGAGAGGGATTTACTCTTGTGTTGTGTGGGAATGTGGAGTTGGAGTCAGGTAAAGGGAAAGATACAAAGAGGCAGGCAGGCAGACGTGGAAGGGTGATGAGCACAAGTACAAAGGAGGATGAGAAGGAAACCAGGGCTGCCGATGAGAGACAAAAGACCCAGAGAAATAGAGGAAAAGCAAAGGGAAACAGACACAAGGGAAGGAGGTACCTAGAACCCCAGTGGAATGCATTTTTCCTGTTACAGGAAGTCTAAAACATTTTGAGCACTTTTATTCATTCACTCTCCCTTCTTCCTTCCCTCCCTTTTTCCTCTTTTCTTTCTCATATCTCTGTCTGTTTTCCTTCCTTTTCTTTTTAAATAACATTGACTATAATACAGAGGTTATAAGTTAGCACAGATCATAAAGTACAAAAGTTAATGCTTCAAAATCTTACTCATGCTGCACATATATCACATTTAAAACCAAGTGCTTTGAACTTCTTGGACTTAAGTGTCTGTTAGAATTGCTGTTTTACAGATTTATTGTCTAGCAATCCCTTCCAGTTCTAAAATTCTGTCTTTAAATATAGTGTATGTATTTTAGCATTATTAAAAGGACTATAGCTTTTGCATATCCTGTTTTTAGATATTAAGTGTGTAAAATTAATAATGCATTCCCATATGTTTTATATTCCATGTCTAAGAACTTCTCCCCATAGTTTGTGCCTTTAAGTAATTGAGTTTCTGTCTTTGGACATCTGTCTTCTGTGAAATGTTGCACTGAGATGTTTAACTTCTTACCTGTCTGCTAAGGGTAATTATACCCATCCAGCAATGCATAGTTAACCAAAATTCTAATATGACAAGTTCTTCCAAACTATAGTGTTCAGTTATTTACACCTCTTATTTTTTAAAAATCAATTTCCCCTTAGACCCCAAGTATGATTCTTTTCCCTAGTTGCTTTGGTTGGGGGAAAAGAAAAAAGAAAATCTGTGATCACTACCATGAATTGAATACACTCTGACGGTCAGACAGTAAAGCGTCTGTCTACAATGTGGGAGACCTGGGTTCGAACCTTGGGTTGGGAAGATCCCCTGGAGAAGGAAATGGCAGTCCACTCCAGTACTATTGCCTGGAAAATCCCATGGGCAGAGGAGCCTGGTAGGCTACAGTCTATGGGGTTGCAAAGAGTCGGACACGACTGAGCGACTTCACTTAATCTTCTTACAAATCCCTTTCTACCTGTTTAGCTTCATGGATCCCGCCAGAGCTGGCCTAGGCCGTGCTTATTTTTTGGCCTTTTCAGGTTGCCTGGGAAGACAGATGACTAGATTTATTAAAATCATGACTGGCTATCATGGCAGTGGCTGTCCCCGTGGGCTAGTTGGAGAGGAAGTCACCAGAAATGCATACTGAAGGAGAAGGGGATGCAGATGTCAGTGGCTTTGGCAGCTTAGCCCTGTTGCTGGTAGATGGGTTCTCAGGGGGGGCTGCAGAGGCCTCACTGTCATCTTTCAGATTTGAGCAAAAGCTTTCTTCTTTTCCTCTTCTGGAGGATGGTTTCTTTGGGAAAGAATCACTTTTGTTGTTTCTTTTGTGCATTTTAGATCCAGTCTTCCATCTCATCCTTGCATTCATTTTATGTAACGTGAAACCTAATCAAGAGGTGGTGGTTTGAGATTCTGCTCTTATGAAGTAGTATGGGCAGGAAGATCCCGGGGTGCTCTGTCAGGGGTTTCAATGCAGTTGGGTAGGTGCTGTATAAACTCAGCCAAACTTAAATAACAGTTGAAATTTATAGTGTCACATATGCTGATTTGTTGGTTAGAAAGTCTGTATTTGTTACAAAATTGTATCACAATTGTCTTTCTGGATTTGCTGTATGCTTGAAAAGACAAAACATAAAGGAGAATAAGAGGGGGTCCAAAATATAAGCTATGGCAGCTGAAGAAGTTTTTATGACTTTTACATTTTTTAAACAAAAGTTGTCGTACTAATTATTTTAATCTTAAACCTGGGAGGCCAGGAAAAGTTTCCCTTGATCCTGGAAGCTGACTCAGACTTCCCTCTGTGCTCCTTCCCCATCTCACTTCCTTCCATGATTTATAGGTTTGCCAATGGCTGGCTTCAGCAGTTAGTTGCAAGAGGTCCTGTGTTTGATGTAATGTCATAAATACTTAAAAAATATTAGTGGAAGAAATAACTAAAGTCCTGTAGTGAAAAACAGTACTCAGGAGGAGAAGGTATAGAGACGCTTTAAGTCTTTGTAGCTCACTTTAGAACCAGTGTCACTGCTGGCAGGTGGACAGGAGGGAGAGCTGAAGGAGCTTTCATTGGTTTTTAAAATCTCTGGAGCCCCCTTCTGTAGGCTGCAGCTCTTCTGTACTCATGGATGATCTGCCTGGTGAATTAGGAGGATATGTACTACTTCTACCGTGTGAATGTCTAAAGTGACTAAAGAATCCAAGATTGGCCACCCTGGAGTGTGCGTTGATAAAAACAAAAACAAAAAACCACGAGCTGTGGGCATGGGGCTTTTGAAGGATGGCTGGGGACTCAGAGACCCCGTAGAGAAGGGTGCTCACGAGTTGCCTGGGTCTCATGACCAGAGCCCATTACTGATTGTTTAAATGTGTCAGATGCCAGTGAATCCCTCTTGTTCCCTTAGCCGTGAGATTCTAAGAAGTTGTGGTTTAGGAAAGGTACCTGTTGGTACACTGCCAATTTTAGGACAGTTTCTGGACCAGGAGTCAGCGGCCTTTTCTTCAAAGACTAATGTGTGAAGATCTGCATCCTTTTGGCTAGTAGGAAAGTGGATTAGAGTTCTAGAGGTTTGTTGCCTTCTGGTTATGCAGAGAAACACTCTGCTTCTGGCACTTTTTCATTTTCCCTTAATCAACAGTGTAACATTGTCATGTAAGGAAAGTGGAACTCCTCTTTCCCTGGGGCTATTTCTCTGACAGATTTCAGCAGTCTCTTTATTTCCTGGTGAATTTTTATTTTTTTTAAGAGTTTTGTTCAAGTCGACAGTGTTTTGCCTTTACAGCTACCCACTTGATGGTTCTTGAACCTGAGCTTCCCTTGCGGCTCAGCTGATAAAGAATCTGCCTGCAATGTGGGAGACCTGGATTCTATCCCAGGGTTGGGAAGATCCCCTGGAGAAGGGATAGGCTACCCACTCCAGTATTCTGGCCTGGAGAATTCCATGAACTGTATAGTTCATGTGGTTGCAAAGAGTCGGACACAGCTGAGCGACTTTCACTCATTTCACTTCACCTGATGGGTTCTTGGTTACCCTGTGCTGTGGGAGACACGCGGTAGAGGTGGTGTCCCACACTGGATCATTATCTCAGGGTGGTGAGCCTGTTGTTATTTCCTTCATTAGGAGAAGACTCTTAAGTAAGCAGGGAGAAGAAACTTTTTGTTTGGGAGAGAAAATAAAACCCAGCTTTTCTGAGGCGAGAATGGGGTCGTGTGTGATAAACTCTGAATTCACCCTCTTTTTCCTCCTTCCCGCCCAGTTGCAGTTGATCTCACAGCAGCTGTTTCCAGCTGTCCGCTGGATTTTGCCCAGGCCGCTTGGAATGGCTGCGGTGACTCACACAGCTGGGCTTTTTTCCACAATGGTCTGAATCTAGCCTCTCAAGGAGGAGCGGGAGGAGGAGGAGGGTGCCTCTGGTTGCACTGGAGCAGATCTTCTTGTTGAGATTGCTGTCTGCTGAGCGCTCTGGGTTTGATTTGTCCTCCTTTCAAGCAGTGATCCTGGAAGCTAACACTGCTGGTGGAGGGGAGGCAAATGTGTGAACTGGAGAAAGTGTTTTTGGAGAAAGCCAAATGTTCTTCTACTTTGCTCCCTCCCACCCCTTTCAGACCTTCCATTTCAGAGCAAACTGCATCTTTCCTTTTCAGTTGGATCGAGGATTGTGTGTGTAGTGGGAGGGTAAATGAATGCTGAGGGAAACAGCAATCAAAAATCGTGGTGACGTGCTCTGTACTCACCCTGCTTCTTGGTGTTGATGTTTTGTTTTTGGAATTAGTTTCTTTTCAGTTTTTCAGGGTGGTCCTTCCTTTTCTTAACAGTCCCCTCCCTCATTCCTTCTGTGAAGGCCACTTCTTCCTAGCTTAGGAGCCTCTGTAAATGACATCTCAGTAGGGAGAGAGAAAGGAGAATCCTTTAGGTATTTAAAAAAATTCTTACTTTCACCTCTGATTTCCACAATTATGTTCCTGAAAGGGGGCAACAAGCTGTAGAAGAAATCCTGGACCTGCTCTTTTTTTAAGATTTTATTTACTTTTATAGTTTATGTAGTTTTGGCCACGCTGGGTCTTTGTTGCTGTACAGGCCTTTCTCTGGTTTCGGCAGGTGGGGGCCGCTGTCTGCCTGCAGTGCGTGGGCTTCCTGTGGAGCGCATGGGCTCTAGGGCGCACACACTCAGTACTCGCAGCTTTCAGGCTCTAGAGCACAGGCTCAGGAGTTGCGATACACAGGCTTAGTTGCTTCATGGCCTGTGGGGTTTTCCTGGGTCAGAGATCAAACCTGTGTCTCCTGCATTGGCAGGCAGATTCTTTACCACTGAGCCACCGTGGAGGCCTCCTCTTGTCTTACACAGTAGCCACTTGTGGCTGTCAAGGACTTGAAACGTGACTTGACCGAGGTGAGATGCTCTGGAAGTATAAAATATACCCTAGGTTTTAAACACTCAGTCCAAAAAAAATTTCATTGAATTTTTAAAATACTGACTATATTTTATACTGACATGCTAAAATTTCGATGTTGGTATTTTGAATGTCAGTTTCAGTAAAGTATATTGTTAAAATTATTCTGATCTATTTCCATTTAAGTGTGGCTACTAGAAAGTTTTAAATTGCCTAAATGGCCCATGTTTCTGGCTCTCAGGACATTGTCAGATGTCACGCTTGAAGAGAAGAGGAAGTTGTGGAGTACAGGTGTGCTTCTCTCTGGTGGTGTCTGTTTCCAGAACCTTGGAGGGACTTTGATGATAGTTTGGGATTCACAGCCTAGTGTGCTGCAGTTATTTTTCCCTGCATGCGTAACCAGTTACCTCATACTTACTGACTTCACACAACAAGTGTTTATTATCTCACAGTTTCTGTGGGTGAGAAATTTGGGAGCAACTTAGCTGTGTGATTCTGGCTCAGAATTTCTCATGAGGTTTTAGTCAGGCTGTTGGCTGGGCTGCTGCCATCATCTGAAGTTTGGACCGGGGCTGGAGGAACCGCTTCTGAGATGGCTCATTTCATGGCTGTTGACGTGTTGTCTGTTCCTCACTGGCTGTTGGCAGGAGCCAGGGGCCCCCCTCCCTCTCCTGCCCCAACATGGCTGTCTCTTGGCTCTTTGCGCATCTTCCTTGCGTGAGAGAGGTGTCTTGGCGGGGTCAAGCGAGGAATCGGTGAAGAGAGGCAGAGCAGGTGAAGAAGTGCAGGTCTGTGATTCCATCCCTGAGGCGCGCACTGCTGTTTCTGCTTTACCTTTTGTCAGAAGCAAGTGTCCAAATCTAGTTCCTCCCAAGGGGAGGAGAATTATTCTCCACCTCTTGAAGGGAATAGGGTCAAAGAATTTGTGGCTATATTTGGGAACCACTCCAAGTATCCATTTTTCTTTTGTTTTCCCCTGTTGGCACACCCATATTTCACTGACTGCCTCTGGCGATGGTCAGAGTCCATTGGTTAAGTCCATTTTACCCTCAACTGCTACTTCAAGGTATAATTTGGAACAATTCTATTCATTTTGAAAATGCAAATTCTGACCTTATAGTCGAATTGGGCCCTGGAGGGATCAGGGGCAAAGGTGAGTTTAGCTTTGCCTGAACTTTGAGCACTGGTATGTACCTGCGTTCGTGTGTGCGATTTTGAGTAGTAGAGTAAGCTGTTTGGGTGTTACTTTGTGACTGCCTCGTGTACTTGTAGATCACATTCCTCTTAGGTGAGATTCAGAGCACTTAAGAACCATTCCATAACTCCTTCTACCTCTGAGAGGTCTGAACAGAAGGCAGGGTACCATTCTGTTTTTTATTGCGCAAGTAGGGAAATTGAGGTGAGTTCATTTACCTTTGAGACGGAATGAAAGTGTTGAGGGGGCGTAAAGGTGTACCAGGTGAAAACCAAGATGATGCTCGCAGGTAGCTTAAAATGTAGTATGGGAACTCAGACACTATATGAGCGAGTGTGCTCAGAGCACACTGCTGTTTCCAGTGGTGGTTTCATCCATGCCTCCCCTCCTGGTGGCTGTTTTGTTTTTGGCTCAGCCTCAAACTTCTCAAATTTAGACTGCGGCAAGATGTAAGATGTAGGATGTCAGTGATCCTTTAGACAATCAGTAAAGGTCGATTTTTGCCTGCTCTGGGTCAAAACGGAGCTTTAGTACATGGAAAATTAAGTATGCTAGTGGAAAAGGGTTGGGTTAGTAGAGGGTTCAAGATTTAGGAGAGCAAGTATTCATTTCAGTCCACTTAACTTCATTTTTTTCTAGTATCTTGGTATGATTTACTCAGGTATTTCCTAAGGAATTTAAGTTCTCTCTCACGTTTGGGAAGTCTGAAAGCTTAGATGAATGGGCTGTTAGAGAGTTTATTGCTTTGGAGAGAGAATTAAAAATCTGTTGCATCTAACTATCTTTTAAAGCTTTGTTATCCTTATCACGATCTTGGTACTTAAGTAGTTTTAAATTGTTGCTTTCCCTTTTTTTTTTTTTTTTTTTGTGACTGTCTTGTGTCTCTGTGTGCTGTGCATAGTTGCTCAGTCATGTCTGACTCTTTGAGACCCCATGGAGTGCAGCCCGCCAGGCTCCTCTGTCCATGGAGATTCTCCAAGCAAGAATACTGGAGTGGGTTGCCATGCCCTCCTCCAGGGGATCTTCCCAACTCAGGCATCGAACCAGGGTCTCCCGCATTGCAGGCAGATTCTTTACCATCTGAGCTACCAGGGAAGCCTCTTGTCTCTCTACTGGACTTAATTTTCTTGAGGCTCGTGCCTTTTAATTCTTTATATTCTCCCTACTAGTAACTGTATTTTGAGTTGTGTATTTGAAAGGCTCTGTGAAGTGAAGGTCACTCAGTCGTGTCTGACTCTCTGACCGCATGACTGTACAGTCCATGGAATTCTCCAGGCCAGAATACTGGAGTGGGTAGCCTTTCCCTTCTTCAGGAGATCTTCCCAACCCAGGGATTGAACCCAGGTCTCCCACACTACAAGCTTTGTACTTAGATATATTGTCAACATCCACTGGTGTGGTGAGAGTGAGCTCATGGGTAAGAATTTGGAGTTTAACATCCTATTGGCTCTGCTGCTTAATACATTTATAACCTTGGGCAAGTTTCTTAATTTCTTTGAGGCTCGGTTCCTTCATCTGTAAAATGTTAATAATAGTTTCCACCTCATAGGGTTGTGAAAACTAATGAGATACTGCAAGTAAAGCACTTAGCAAAGGAGCAGTTACATGTGTTAGATTTGTGAAAAAAATTAATCGGTTAGCTTATTCATTTGTTTAATTAGAGGCATCAGAATTCTTGAATCTCGAGCCTCTCATAAAATTTATTTGACATTATTTATTGGAAGCAGCAGAAGCCTAATTCTTGTGCCTGTCCTTGTCAGCCCACGTGGGTCCAGGTCATAACTGACTCCACTCAGAGAATTTTCTTGTCTGCTGTGGTAAAATAGATATTCCAGGCCAGGTTCTTCCTTGCAGAGCCCGAGGCCACCCCGCTTCTGTCACCATCAGAGGCTGCCGGTAGGTCACCTGGGATTCACAAAGCCTGTCTTTGGCCTACAGCTTAGCCTCTGGGTCACTGAAACCTGGCTAATGCTGACTCCTTTCAAAAAGCCCAAGCCCTTCTGCGCCCTCCAGTTTTCTATTAAGGAATTGTTGGGACTCTTTTGTTTTTAGTTTTTTTTAGAAGTCTTGCAGCAGCCAAACAGATCATTCCTCTCAACCCTGCACTCCTTGGTCAGCATCCAGAATGTAAGCAGCGATGGCCATCTGTGTATCCCTGTGATCTCAGGCCTGGCTTGATGGTTTTTCTCTCCTGACCTGACCTTCCAGTGACTTCTTCCCTCATCGACTATCCCATTTTCTCTGTTGCATAGTAAACAGATTTCTTCACCCTCAGCCTTTTAACTGCATGTTATTTCTACCCTTTTCTCTTGACTTCATGTGGTTTCTTTCCAAGGACCTGGCATGTCCCTCTTGTCCCCCTGCAGTGGGGAGGTCAGAATCCTGTCCCCTCTCTTCCGTCTCCAGCGCTCCTATCGAATCGTCTGCCTTTCGGTGAAATTCCTTGCTCCATTCAAACTCTAGTAATCTGGCTAGTAATCTGCCCTCTTCCCTTACTAGATACTGTGGCTTACTGATTACCTTGCCTTTTTTGAAAAACAGAAGAAAACCACCTTGGCCCTTGGATCTTGGTACCTTGGCCCTACCTCAAGTAATGCTGTTGTCTTCAGAGAGTGCCTGGATGGACCCAGCACCTTAGCTGGTCCCAAGCTCTCAGTTCTTTCGTTTATCAACTCCCCTGCCGTGAGTTGCCCGTTTACCACCTATTCTGAGGACGCGCTTTGGGTCCTGTCAGTCTGGAACTGCTTCATTTCTGAAGCTTTAGATGGGCATCTTATTTTCTCATGAACACTCTTCCAATTCTCTCTGTCATTTGCTCCCACCGCATCTTTTCCCAAAACGTCACTAAGAGATGCACAGCCTTGGTCTTCTCTGCTCTCACTCTGTCTTTTGACTCCCATGTCTTTGCTTCCTTCCCTTGTTTGGATTTCAGAAGTATCCTCTCTTCGTTTCATTTGGTTTTCACTACCTAGCAAACCCCAGGCCTAGATCGATATAGATGTCTGCCTTCGTGATTTCCAACCTTTCCTGGACGCTTGATTCCTGTCTGGTAGTCTTTCTGTTTTTGAGTGACCTCTCTTGGGAACTTGACGCAATGGCTGTTTCAGATGTTCCTCATTGTCCTACATTCACTGTCTCTTCATTTATAGAAAGAAATCTTGCCTCTTAATTTATAGATGAAATTGTTGTTTAGTTGCTAAGTCATGTCTGACTCTTCTGCAACTCTGTGGACTGTATGTAGCCCAACAGGCTCTTCTGTCCATGGGATTGTCCTGGCAAGAATACTGGAATGGGTTTCCATTTCCTTCTCTAGGGGATCTTCCCGACCCAGGGACTAAACCTGCATCTCCTACATTGCAGGTGGATGGAATAGAAGCTATGAAATTGGAAATTTTTTAACTTCCTGTCCCTAAACCTACAAATTTCACCTGTTGTAGTGAAATATGTATGTATCTTTCTTTTTATGGTGAGTCCTACTTGAACTTCTTTTTTAGACTTTAAATTCTGCTCTTCTGTATCTTTTCTTATCAAGTTGATGTATGCTTATCTCATTAAAAATAAATAAGATCTACCATATTTAGTCCTTCAGTCTCCTTCACCTTCCAGCTCCTTTTCATTCTTCTCTCTTCTACAAACCAACTTCTTGAAATAATTGTCTGTACTTTTTGAACCCATTGTAGTCAGGTTTCTTCTTCAACTGCAATACTGAATCTCTTTCCCCCAGTGTCACCAGTAACTCCCTTGTGGCTAAATCCAGTGACTCTCTCTTTCTATATTGTGTGTTCCTGAAATGCCTCTTCCCCCAGGTTTCTCTGGCACCATCCTTAAAAAATGTTTCTCTCTCTGCCAGTCCTCTTTCTTAATCTCTTCCTCAACCTGCCATTTAAAACTTGCTGTTATTTAGGTTTCTCTAAAAAGCAGAGACATTACTTTACCAAGAAAGGTCCGTCTAGTCAAGGCTATGGTTTTTCCATTGGTCATGTATGGGTGTGAAAGTTGGACTGTGAAGAAAGCTGAGCACTGAAGAATTGATGCTTTTGAATTGTGGTGTTGGAGAAGACTCTTGAGAGTCCCTTGGACTGCAAGGAGATAAAGGAGATCAGTCCTGGGTGTTCATTGGAAGGACTGATGCTGAAGCTGAAACTCCAGTACTTTGGCCACCTGATGCGAAGAGTTGACTCACTGGAAAAGACCCTGATGCTGGGAGGGATTGGGGGCAGGAGGAGAAGGGGATGACAGAGGATGAGATGGCTGGATGGCCTCACCGACTTGATGGACATGAGTTTGGGTAAACTCCAGGAGTTGGTGATGGACAGGGAGGCCTGGTGTGCTGCGATTCATGGGCTCGCAAAGAGTCAGACACAACTGAGCGACTGAATTGAACTGAGGCCTTCTTCTGTCTGTATTATACATGTTCTCTTTGGGCCTGGGTCTCCAGTGCTAAGGCTTTATTGATTGTCTCTGTGCTGACAGCCTCCACATGGCCTGCATCTCCTCTCTGCACTTCAGATGTCTGTCTCCGGGTGCTTAGCTGCATCTGCATGCGGATGCCCCATAGTTCCTTCAGAGCCAGCATGTCTGAAACTGACCTCTCCTCGTCTGCTCTTGCTACACAACTCTGCCCAGGTGTAAGTCAGTGACTGGTGTCACCATTTCCACAGTGGTCTTTCTGCCTTTGGTTTTGCCCTTTGTGTCCACGTCACTGCATCCCAGGGATCTTTCTGAGAGTGACTCTCTACCACAGCTGTCATCACATTGTTGCCTCTAGTCCCATTAAATGATGCCGGTGATCCAGCTCCTACCTCATCTCCCAGACCCTCAACCTGCTCATACATGGACCATGCACCTCTGCTTGGAGGCACCGCTGTAAGTTTCTCTTCCACCTGTTCTCGCCTGCCCTCATCTCTGAGGTCTTGGTTTAGAGGTCAGTTTTCTTTGGAAACCTTTTGTCAAATGTCTTAAATGGGGCAGGAACTCTCCTGACTGCTGTCATAGTAGCTTGTACTTTTCCCTTTCTAGCTTTTATCTCACTGTGTTGTAAATGCCCATCTACTTTGATCTGGTACCAGTAGATTCCTTGAGGGTAAGGACTGTGCTTTCATCTTTTTTCCTTTCTAAATTATCATCTTCTAGCACAACACCTGCTGTGTAGTAGGGCCAATATTTATTAGATGGTTAATGGTAGAATAGATGATAGGATTTCAGAAGTCAAAGAACCCTATCTGTATAGAAAACATGTCCTGGATTTTCAGGGTGGATGCTCACTGTGTGGCATTTGGTTCTGTTGGTGGAGATAATCATTTCAAGCGAAGTTGTATTCAGAAGCCAAACCTCCTCTTAATGCATTACCTTTGGTTCCATTAGTTAAGTAACCCTAAGTGGTTAGTTTCCACATTTAGGTAGACCTGTGTTTCTCAGTCCTGGCTGCCCACTAGCATCTTCTCGGGTGCTGTGCTTAGCTGCTCAGTTGTGTCAGACTCTTTATAATCCCATGGGATGTAGCCTGCCAGGCTTCTTGTTCATGAGGATTCTCCAGGCAAGAATACTGGAGTGGGTTGCCATGCCCTCCTCCAGAGGATCTTCCCAACCCAGGGATCGAGCCCGGGTCTCCCACATGGCAGGTGGATTCTTTACCGACCTAGCCATAGGGAAGCCCATCTTCTGGGGAGCTTTAAAAAAAATTCCATTGCCCTTAACTCACCAAATAAGAGAATAAATTTTATTTTTAGTCTGGTAAGATTGTCATCCATTTCCAGTTTATTAAAATTGATCAACAGCAGCCTTACTACTTACTCTTCGACAAGACAAAAGAAATGGCAGGTAAGACTTTGTATGATCTAATTTCTAGATGCACCAGTTGTTAATCATTTTGAAATCAGGGGCACTTTTCTGTCTGCGACCCTCAGGAACTTCCCCTGTGAACCCTCAGATTGTGATCTGTAACGTACGATGTGAGAACAGGTTTCTATCCAGTGTAGTCGCCGTGTCCTCTGATGGGGTCGGTGATCTGAGTCACTGCTGTTGTATCACACACCTCTGCTCACAGGCTAATTCCCAGGGATTGGCTTGATGTAAATAGGAAAATTTGGTTATTAGCAACAGAAGGAACACATTGTTATTTAATTACCTCCTGAAAAAAGAAATACTGCTTCATCTTTGCTTTCAGGGCTGGATCATCTCTTTTTCAGACATTTGATTTTTAGATTAGTAGTTGCTTTCGGTAACTTGGAGGAGTCAGGTTAGCTTTTTAAATGGTTTTTTAAAGTGTGAGCTCATTCTTGAGTGCACTTATCGCTGGTAGTAATTGCTCAATAAAACCTGTTTCCTGCTACTCAACTAGTACAATATTTAAGATCCATTTCTTGCGCAGAACCTGTGTATCTTCACATGCAGCCTTAGAAGGACTTGAGGAACCTCACATTTGTTTTCTTCCCTTGATTTCTACGCCAGCACGATGTTGGCGCTGTGGTGTTCAGAACTGAATACCTTCTTGTTGTGTTGGTCACCAGTGCAAGGTTGAAAGAATTACTTGCCTCAGTGAATGTTGTAGATCTGAGGGATTTAAACTTTGAGTGATTACAAGTATTTCATCTTTGTCATTAAAAACAAACAAAAAAGGAAGATAAAACACCAAACCTGTCATAGAGACACATGAAAACAAGTTGGGCTGTTTTCATTTTTCTTCCCTAGGTCAGTTCTGTAGCAACTTTTTTTTTTTTAATCTACAGTGCAAAGTCCTGGTTTCCAACAGATTTTGTGATGACTGATTGATACTCAGGATAGTTCTGTGTCTGTTTTCAGAATAGCTTCTGTCTAAAAATGCTGTGGAACTTAGGTTAAGCAATTGATGAGCAGTTCAGAAACCGGTTATCATTGGTAATTTAAAGATAGTTAACATTGGAAACTTTCTTCATCCTTGGAAGCAGGACAGTAGGGGTAAGGAAAAGTGAAAGTTGCTCAGTCGTGTCTGGCTCTTTGCTACTCCATGGACTGTACAGTTCATGGAATTCTCCAGGTAAGAATACTGGAGTGGGTAGCCTTTCCCTTCAGCAGGGGATCTTCCCAACTCAGGGATCAAAAACCCAGGTCTCCCGTATTACAGGCATATTCTTTAACGTCAGAGCCACAAGGAAGGTGTCTGGATATACTGTCAGCCATTCAGCCATATTGTATGTACTGGCCAGTACTTTTTTCCTTTGCCTTCCTCATTATCTTATTTCCTTTGGCTTTCTCGTCTAATGGAGGCCTCCTTGAAGAGGATGGGCATGAATAAAATATGCATGTTCCTTTTCCTTTGCTAATGGCAGTGTGAAAACATTGTTTGCTTTCAAGTGTGGTCTTTTGTGATGAATTGGGCAAAGAAAGAGAACGTGACTCATTCTGGGTGCCAGTCAGTCGTGTCTTCCCTCTCCCACCTCTGAGCCAGCACGGTTGGCTTTCCATTCAGACAGAAGCTCGTGTTGCTTGCAGATGAGGGAGCCCAGCCGGAGAGCTGTGGGCCTCAGCTTGGGCCTGACAGCACTTGGTTAAGTGAATCAGGGAGACTGAATTATTCATTCTCCTTCCTCATCCCGCTGTTCGTATCAAATTCCTGCTGCGTCTTTGGGGCATCTTGCCAGTCTTCAGCATAATTGATTTCCTTGCTTTGTGGGGTGTGCGTCTGTGTGTGTGCACATGAGTTGTGCCTCTTTAGGCACTCCTGACTGCTTGGGATAGGAATATTTATTAAGCACATGTGTGTAGCTCTTATAACCTAAAGGAAGGCTGGAGTCATTCTTTTTATTGTCCAGGATGCAAAATTTTCTTTCCAGGTAATGAGGATTTACTGACTGATGAATTATGAAGAAGGGTCTTCTATGATCTTAGTAGAACACAAGTAGAAATGTGTCTTCTTTTCTCTTTTTGTCCTCTAATCCTATTGTCTCTTCTTTAGTGTTTTTCTACAAGGACATATTTCATTCCGGGGCCATGGACTGTTAGAACTAGGAAGGACTCAGAGGCGATCTAGTATAGAGGTTGCAAACTGTAAGTCTATGGTCTGGCCCTTCCGCAAGGGGTTTTGTTTGCCTATCATAGTATTTTAAAGACATTTGGATGTAATATTTAAACACTCACATGAGGCAGAGCTCACATGAAATACAGATTTCTGGCTTCTCTCTGCCATACTGGCCCTGGGGTCCTGTGAGGGCCACTCTGTTGGAGCTTTAGAAACAGCTAGCCCCACCACTACAGGGCTCTACCTGCCTGCTTCTCTTTTCTGTTTCCTCTGGGGAGTGTTACAGCCCCAGTCTAATCCAGTCTACTTATTTTATACAAGGGAGGAAGGGCCTTGCCTCAGATCTTGTAGTTAGTGGGAGAAACTTCAGTTCAGTTCAGTCGCTCAGTCGTGTCCAACTCTTCGCGACCCCATGAATCGCAGCACGCCAGGCCTCCCTGTCCATCATCACCAACTCAGGTGAGGGTTCATGTCTCTTAACTCTTAGTTGATTATGAAGCTTTTTTTTTTTAAACTTCTACCTTTTTCCTTACCCTGGGTTTTTAATTCATTCAAGATATTCATTGTGTATGTACTAAAAGTGCATGCTGGGAATGTGGAATATGGTAAAGCCCCTTGCTCCTGATGTGGTCTTGAGACACAGTGAGTCTGCCTTTGGGGAAAGTTACCACCTATCATACTCTATGATGGTATGGTATTTTATTTTCTTCATATCACTTAACCACCATCTGGAATTATTTTAATTTGTCTCCTTGTTTACTCTCTGTGAGACTAGTGACTATGTCTTGTTCAACATGGTTTCTCCAGAGCCTAGAAAAATGCCTGCCATTTAGTATATTCTCAGTATTTGTTGAATGAATGACTAAAGGAGGCATTTGAACTGGACTTTGGAGAATGAATAGGAGTTTTTTAAGCAGTTAGAGATTGATATGTGCCGAAGCATGGAGGCATGAAAATACATGACGTATCTTGTACTTCTTTGGGGTTGGCCACAGAAGGCGGTTTTTCATACCAAAAGACCATTTGGATTTGAAGGACCTTGAATTCTTGGTAAAAGATCAGAAACAAAATGTGTGTCTGAGTCAGAAAACTCCAATACAGCTTTTTCCCCTGTGTAGTCTTTTAGCAGGATTTGGCCATTCATCATTATTAGTGATGTATAGGGCTTTGCTGGCATATTTACCAAAGCATTTTTATCAGACAGATGTGAGTCCAGGGCATGCTTCTAAGGTACCTTTTGTCTAGCAGCACGTGTGCCAGGCACAGGGCAGTCTAACATTTTGCAAGTCTTGGACAGTCAGCAGTAGTTATTTTTGGAATATGTAGTGGACCAGGCAGTGAATTTCTGAGGGTGCAGGGCAGAAGTTCTCAGTGTTAGCTAGCTGTGCATTAGAATCACCTAGGGAGCTTTTAAAGGCTATACCCAACCCAGACCATGGGGTCTCAAAGAATGGGACATGACTGAGCTGTCTGGACTGAACTGAAACCGGACCAATGAAATCAGGGACTCTGAGGGAGGGATCTAGGAATCAGTAGTTTTATGAAAACTTCCCCAGGTGACTTCGGTATGTAGTCAAAGTTGAGAACCTTTGGCTTAGGGGGGCTGACATAGGAGGTGAGACAGGTTGTGGTTTGCTGAAAACATGAGGAGGAATCCCAAAGAGGATAGTCATTAAGGAGATTAAGAGAGCAATTGAAGAGAATTAAAAGTATCCAAGTGGAAGGTATTTTAGGAAATCGTTTTAGAAATGTGTATGTTTTTTAGAACAGTTAGAACGTAAAGAGGTTGGAAATCTTAGGAGTGGTGTCAGAGATGAAGGGAGTGTACCTGGTGGTTGGAGAAGGAGAGAGCCTGAATTCCATAGAGTCTGCTGTGTGTGTAAACCGCCATCCATAGATCCTAGCTTTCTAGTCACAGATGATGATAACACAGTGTACTTGAAGTCAAACGTCATGGGGTCATCGTCCTGTGACTAATTAGTTGTATTTGTTTGGTTCAGTTCACCAGCCGTTTATCAAGCCCTGGGCACTGTGTTGGCCCTGGAGATGAATTAGATACAACTCTTGCCTTTTAGGGTCTGTCATTACAGGGAATTCCTTTGTGTAACTGTAGTTCAGCAGTTCTTAACTTCTCTGAGCCTTTCTCCCTCTGTGGAAAAGGAGGCTATGATGAGATTGTTTCTGAGGTGGCTTTTGTCTCAGATATCTCATTACAATGATTCCAAGTAAAATCTAGTGAAAATTGGCACCTCTCTAAGGTGATTACTGTAATTTTTTTTCGGTAGGGAAAAAAAAAAAAAAATCCAAGAAAAGTATGGCCACAGGGTTTAAACTGAAACAACCTTGGAACCTTATTAGATCCTTTCCCCTTCTTAGCTCTCTAGCAGGTTCTGTTTGATTTTGACAAGTAGAATGGGTAAGGAATACTGGAGAGCAGATGTCCCTGGGGGAGGAAGTGGCTGATGGGTTATAGAAAAAGAAGAGTCTGGTTAAACCCTGCAGTCGTGGAGCTGCAGGCGGATTGGGAATGTGCTGCCAGAGCCTGGTTTTTAAATCGTCCATCGTTTCCAGCACTTTGTTGAATTGCTGAGTACATTCATCACCCAGATGAAGTCTGCTATAATTGGGAACAAATTGCTTATCTTGCCAGCAGCCCTCAAGGAGAGCTTAGGAGAAGTGGGAAGATGTATCTTTCTGGAGATTCTTGGGTATTGCAGTATAGTCATTGTTTTCTTTGGTAGGTTGTAGGAGGAAGGGAGAGTGGGGAAGGTAAGAGGAAGCAGTGGTCAAAAAGTACCTCCCCACCCACTCTCCCAAAGAACCCTGAAAAGCTGTGTGTGCTAGGAACAGGGGCAGAGTGGTAGGGCTGTGGTTGTTGTTTGTAGGCTACACTCTCTTATTGCTCTTTTGATTTGAGGGACACACTAATAATTATGGTTAGGGTCTTTCTTTCTTTCAGTGATACTCTTTGTGGCATCTTTTGTTCTAGAGCACTCTATTAAAGACAATGAAATGCTGATATTTTTTTTAATGTAAAGTTTGCACTCAGCATATCAGTCCAGTGTAGAGACCGTACCATGTTGTCTGTTCAGACATCCTGGATCCTCAGACCTCAGATTACTGTTGAACCATTTCCTTTTCCACTGCCCACTTCCCGTTTCATTCTGCAGTCCTTGTATGTACCCCAGGAACCTAATTCAGCCCCTGTATGGCCAGCACTGTGCTAGCTGCTGCCCATGTGCAGGGAGGCAGATTGAAGGACAGCCCCTGTCCTTGGGAGCTCTTGGTGTGATGGGGAGACTGATTCCAGGTAGACCTGTGATATGTTCAGTGCAGAGGTGAGTAGGTGTGGGTGTAGAGGAGAGGGTACCCATCCTAACTGGGATGGGAGAGTGTCACAGAGTGGGACCTGGGGGCTGTCAGGGGACCTACAAGTCTCTGTGTTTTAGACAGATCTAGATGAAATAGGGAAATCCTACTTTAATGGGTAGAATGCAGGGTAGGGAGGTAGGACCGTTACTTTTTGGGCTTTTGTGTTCAGAAGTACAGCAGCTTACTTTGCTTCCCACTCCTGGCAGCAGAGTCTCTCTTCCTGTGGAATTATGTGGGATGGAGAAGAATGGCAAGGAATTGGCCCACCTGCAAGGGGGGAGAGGAGGCATGAGGGATGTGGGCGGTTGAGAGCTCTTGGCGTGACTGGCTCTAAGTACAGATGGCTATTTGTGTTACCATTATTGTAGCTGTTATGCCTGCATTCCCTTTGCTGTGCCTTTCTACAGGGATAATTGTGGGGCCCTAACTTATATCTCTTCCTGCTGCCAGATAAAATAGATGCTGATGTGTTGTGCATTACGGAGTATACAATGAATTCTGCGTGGGCTGTCTTCTTACTGCTGCCTTAAGCTTTTGAGGTCTCTGCAGCATAAGGGGGAAAATGTTTTATTTTTTTGTATTGAAATCTGCATTGGTGAAAACAAAAAATGAGTATTACTAGATTTTACTGAAGAAGAATTAAAGAGCCTCTTGATGAAAATGAAAGAGGAGAGTGAAAAGTTGGCTTAAAGCTCAACATTCAGAAAACGAAGATCATGGCATCTGGTCCCATCACTTCATGGCAAATAGATGGGGAAACAGTGGAAATAGTGCCTGACTTAATTTTTGGGGGCTCCAAAATCACTGCAGATGGTGATTGCAGCCATGAAATTAAAAGACGTGTACTCCTTGGAAGGAAAGTTATGACCAACCTAGATAGCATGCTCAAAAGCAGAGACATTACTTTGTCAACAAAGGTCGTCTAGTCAAGCCTGTGGTTTTTCCAGTAGTCATGTTTGGATGTGAGAGTTGGACTGTAAAGAAAGCTGAGCACCGAAGAATTGATGCTTTTGAACTGTGGTGTTGGAGAAGACTCTTGAGTGTCCCTTAGACTGCAAGGAGATCCAACCAGTCCATTCTGAAGGAGATCAGTCCTGGATGTTCATTGGTAGGACTGATGTTGAAGCAGAAACTCCAGTACTTTGGCCACCTGATGTGAAGAGCTGACTCACTTGAAAAGACCCTGATGCTGGGAAAGATTGAGGGCAGGAGAAGGGGCAACAGAGGATGAGATGGTTGAATGGCATCACCAACTCAATGGACATGGGTTTGGGTAAACTCTGGGAGTTGGTGATGGACAGGGAGGGCTGGCGTACTGCAGTTCATGGGGTCGCAAAGAGTCGGACACGACTGAGTGACCGAACTGAACTGAACTGAAGCATTGTCCTCTAAATGGAGCTAACACTAACCTTGGTGACTGTTTGGATTTTGAAAGTGTTAAATAGCAAGGGTTGAATATCCAGGGAATAGGTGGTTTGTCTGGAAATCCAAGGAATTAGCCACGTTCTGGGTAAAACTCTCAGGGGAGTGGAAGAGAAAGAGAGGATGGGTTTTACAACAAATCTGCCACTCATTTGTTGTGTGACCCTGTCCAGTTGATCTAAATTTTCTCAAGCCTAACTGAAGCTAATAATAACTACCATAGAATTGTTGTGATCAAATATTTATTATGAAACTACTAAAAACCTTTCCCAGGCTTCTTTCTTCGTATTTATGTCCCAATAAGATGACATCATTTGTTATTTCTTTTCCCTCTTTGCTTTTATACATACTTTTCTTATATTTCTTTTTACCTGCCTTCTCAGAAAATTCTCTAGTAAATAAAACACATACATGTGCAGACCTGGAAGTTTTAGTTCAGTCCACTTTTGTTCCTGGATCTCATCTCAGTGGTGATCCCTTTTCAAGGCAGCCTTCCCTGATCCTGGTCCTATTGCAATCTAGAAAGTATTCTTTCCAGATTTTCCACAGTACTCTTTTTAAAAATCTGTTTGTCCCCTGCTCAACAGTAAGTTTTCTGAGGGCAGTGACTGTCCTTTGTATGGTTGTGTAACCAGTGCGTGTTTTGTGCCTCCCTCCTCCCCTTGACTTAGGTGATGTGTGGTCTGAACCCAGGCTATTTCGAAACCCAGAACAATACCAAGAGGCACAGCACCCCCCCCCCCGC
>SJYA01000939.1:2752406-2773472 GCA_006410615.1 Neotragus moschatus | reverse complement strand
TGAACTGGATTCTTGGATTCTTGTACTTCAGTAGAGATTCAGACTTTGGGTCTCTTTCACACAGAAGAGTTGTTTTTTTGCTCTTGAGTAGAAAACCACTGGACAGCAGGAGTATGACTTGGCAGTAATCCTTTCCAGTCAGCTGGGCCAAGCAGCTCTAGTCCCACCACAGCTACTACTCATTGTTAAAAGGACCCCTTTAAACAAAACACAGACTACCTCTGGGGATGATTAAAACCTAAGGGGAAGAATAGCTTGAGACTCCTTAAATATACTTGGATGTCTGCTCCCCTTCACCCTTTCTTCTTTGGGCAGTTCAGGCCTTGGAGGAGGGAGGGAGTAGAGGGAGAGAAAGAGTGAAAGAGAGCGAGGGTGTGAGGGAGTGTGTGTGTGTCCGTGGTCAGGTAGGGACCTCTCCCTGGTGTGACCCAAGCCTACCCCACGCGGCCATGGTCTCTTTGTCCTACACATCTCCTACCTGCCACCCTCTAGTGGGCCACTCTTTATTTGGGGTAGAGTGAGGGCCAGCTGGACAAGTAATGACAGACAGTGCCTATAACCCTTTACTACTTCACAAGTCTCTGTCTTTTAGGCTGAATACCTCGAGGGCCGGAATGGTCTGATTTTTTTCACATTCTCAGTGATCAGTACAGATGCTGGCATGTCTCTCAGTAAACAGTGGTTACCTGTTTGTGGAATGAGGCAGCATGGTGTGGTAGAAGATTGAAGGCTTTAGAATTCAGGTTTTAGAGTTTGTGGACCTTGGTTAGGATGGTCCAGCACTTGTTAGCTGGAAGACCTTGGACCAGGTTTTAACCTTCTGAGCTTTAAGATCAGCTTTTGTTGTGAAGATAAAAATTACTGCACCCTGCACAATTCCAGGCAGTAGGTGACTATTATTTTTCCTCTGATAGTTTATTTGGAAATAATTTCACCATTAGAGAAAAGTTTCCAAAACAAAAACTAAAAAATCCAATATTCCTTTTACTCAGATTCCCCAGTTGTTAGTAATTTATTGCTTTTGGTTCGTTGCCCACCCTTCCTATATGTGTGTGTATGTGTACATATACCCTGTATCATTATTCCTTTTCTGAACTTTTTTGAACCAAACACTTCAGTGTGTATTCTCCCAAATAGGACTTTCTTACACGACCAGTATCCAAATCTCCAAATCAGGAAACCACTGTTGATATGTTACCATCCACCCATGGCCCCGTTAACATTTTGCCAGTTGTCCCTGTCGTGTCTCTTTCTTCTTTCTGGTCCAGAATCCTGTCTAGGAATTTGTGTTGCATTTAGTATCTCCTCAGCTTTCAGTCTGGAATAGTTCTTTAGCCTCTGCCTTTCTTTCATGTCCTTGACATTCTTGGCGCGTCTAGGTCTGTCTCTGTCTGGTTCTCCATGAGAGCAGTTCATGTCACTTCCGGCAGGAATGGTACAGAGACAGGCTGTGCTCTCCCCNTATCTCCTCAGCTTTCAGTCTGGAATAGTTCTTTAGCCTCTGCCTTTCTTTCATGTCCTTGACATTCTTGGCGCGTCTAGGTCTGTCTCTGTCTGGTTCTCCATGAGAGCAGTTCATGTCACTTCCGGCAGGAATGGTACAGAGACAGGCTGTGCTCTCCCCAGAGCATCAGACCTGGAGGCAGGCCGTGTGTGCCCGGCCTCCCACCGGTGACGTTAGCCTTGATCTGGTTTATTTGCTGTTTGCCAGGTTTCTCCACACTAGGTTCACCAGTTTTTCTCTTACAGTCAGTCATTATCTGTGGCAAGATACTTTGAGGTTATACCACTAGCCTGTTCCTCATCAGAGCGCTGTCTAACATCCTGAACCAGCCACTTTTGTAGTAGGTGCCAAATTGAGATTCTCTATGAATCTGTCTGTATTTATCAGTTGCCATTGTAACACTATAAAGAAGAATTTTCCTTTGTTTATTTCTGTCAGTGTGAACTCATGGATTCCTACTGTGCTCTATGGTTTGAAATCCATTTCTGTAATTGTTCTTAATCTTCAGGCTGTTCCCAGATTGGCCAGTAGGACCCATTTTATACTGGCTTCTTCAGTGTCTCTTGACATTCTGGCACAAGATTTTCCAAACTTATCTTATTCTTTTCCTGCCCTAGCCCTGGAGTCAGCCATTTCCAAGGAAGCTCGGTTCTTTTAAGTGGATGAGAGAGATTAGAAACCATAGTCTGGGTGCTACTGGGGTGTCATTGCCTCTTGGCTCTCTCAGCAGACAGAGCTAGAAGATATATGTAAGTAAATATGTACACACACACACACACACCATACATGTCCATCTGTAATTATTTCTAGATTTCTCTGTATATATATGTAGTATGTGTACATGTATGATGTTTATAGGTGTGTGTGTATATATTATGTATTTTATATTATAAAACCTTGAGTTTTATTTATATTGTAAAAACCAAAGTTCACATCTATAACTCCATCTTAAATCCAGCCAACCTCTTTCCATTATTGGAAATACATTCCCAGTTAGGGAGAAAATTGAGTTACTCTTATCCTCGGTATATTTACTTACTTCATTTTACTTATTTGCTTGGTGTGACTGTCTTCTCCAACTCTTTATCCCACTCCTCATGGCCTTAGCCAGTGGGCTCTCTGCTCCGTCTTCCATTGGCCTCCCAGAGTCCCCTCTAGTTCCCATACTTCCTGGTGGTTCCCGCCTCCCCCAGGTGTCCTTGTTCTTGGCTTCTGGGCCTGCTGGCTGTGCCATCTTAAAATTCCTCACCTCCTTACCCACCCATGTCCTTACCTATTGCATTAACTCCTCTATGCTGGAGGTGGGCTGTTATTCTTTTCTGAGGGAGATTATGTATTTTTTGTTTGTTTATTGAAGTATAATTTATATGCAGTAAAATTCATCCTTTTAAGGTATACATTTCTGTTGTTTTGACAAACGTAATATAGTCGTGTAGTGATAGCCATAGATAGTCAAGATACAGAATACTTTCACTGCCGCAGAAAAGTTCCCTCAGGTCCCTTTCTAGTCCTTCTACCCCAGCTGCTGGCCGTCACTGATCTGAGCTCTGCTCACCGTGTGGTCTTTGGAGGTGTGGCTTCTTTCACTGTGTTCTGTGCGTTTCATCCATGCTGTTTTATGGATTAGTAACTCATTCCTTTTTATTGTTGAGCACTTATTTATTTATGTCTATACCACAATTTTTTTTTCATTCACCAGTTGATGGACACTTGGGTTGTTTCCAGCTTTTGACAACTGTTGATAAGACTGCAGTAAATATTTGTCTATAGGTTTTTGTGTGGATATATGTCTTCATTCTTTTGTGTAAATACATAGGGATGGGACTGCCAGGTCATATCTTAAGTGTATGTTTAATGTTCTAAGAAACTGCTAAACAGAGCATCTTACCGGTTTTGCATTCCTATCAGCAGTGTATGAGAGAGTTCCAGTTGCTCCACATTCCTTACACTATCTGATATGGTTAATTTCTTTTTTTTAAATCTGAGTCACTCCATTAGGTATGTAGTGCTGTCTCTTTGTAGTTTTGCTTGGTGTGTGCTTAGTTGCTCAGTTGCATCCAACTTTTTGGGACCTGATGGACTTCAACGCACCAGGCTCCTCTGTCCATGAGGATTCTCCAGGCAAGAACACTGGAGTGGGTTGCCATGCCCTCCTCCAGGGTGTATTCCCAGCCCAGGTCTCCTGCATTGCAGGCAGATTCTTTACCATCTGAGCCACCAGGGAAGCCCAGGAATACTGGAGCGGGCAGCCTATCCCTTCTCCAGGGGATCTTCCTGACCCAGGAATTGAACCAGGGTTTCCTGCATTGCAGGCAGATTCTTTACCAGTTGAGCTACCTGGGAATCCTGAATTTACTTGGTACTTCTCTAAATTCCAATGGTGTTGAGCAGCTCTTCATTTGAATAAGTGAAGTTGCTCAGTCATGTCTGACTCTTTGCGACCCCATGGACTGTAGCCTACCAGGCTCCTCCGTATATGGGATTTTCCAGGCAAGAGTACTGGAGTGGGTTGCCCTTGCCTTCTCCAGGGGATCTTCCTGACCTAGGGATTGAACCCAGGTCTCCCGCATTGCAGGCAGATGCTTTACCGTCTGAGCCACCAGGGAAACATAGTTGCCATTCCTGTTTCTTTGATGATGAGTCTGTTAAACCTTTTGCTCATTTTAAAAATTGAGTTAGTTGCTTTCTTGGTGAACTTTGAGAGTTCTTTATATATTCTTGTTACCAGTCCATTGTCAGATACATGTTTGCAAATATTTTCTCCCATTCTGTTATTATAAGTGATAAAGATAGGTTCTTTAGTGCATCAAACTGTTGGATTGGATTCTTTGGGGCTTTCCATGGAGCCTCCCTGTTGTGAATACCCAAGAGAAGTGTATGTAAGAGGATGAATCTAGACTTGAGAGAAGTGGGGGTCTTGGAGGATCATATGGAATTGCCTCCGTGAAAGGACCAAAGGGTGCTTGTGAGAAGGAAGGAAGAGCTGAGAGAGTGATAAGAGTGGTGGTGGTGGCCAGGGCTTTGGTAGGAAGATTCAGTGTAACCAGCTCAGGGTGGAAGGATGGCTGTTAGAACTGTCTGCAGTAGAAGGGTGAGGAGCCTCAGAGGAGCCAGGGGCTTAACATGGAGAGTGTCAAACCTAAATGAAATCAAACAGGGAGCTTTGTTTGGTAGGTGAGAGAGAGGCTTAGAGGGAGGATGTCACTTACTGAAGCTGTGTGTGCTGTGCTCAGTCACTCAGTCATGTCCGACTCTTTGCAACCCCATGGCTATAGCCCGCCAGGCTCCTCTGTCCTTAGAATTTTTCAGACAGGAATATTGGAGTGGGTCGCCATTTCTTCCTTCAAGGGAGCTTCCCAACCTAGCGGTTGAACCCATGTCTCCTGCGGCCCCTGAACTGGCAGGCAGATTCTTGACCACTGTGCCCCTTGGGGAGCCCACTTACTGAAGAACTGGGCCTTACTCTAAGATCTTTAAGAACAGCTATAAGGAAGGGCAGCACATTGAGTAGGGGGTGGATGGGAGAAAATGAGAATGTTAAGCTGGGTGACATGGTTTTGTTATTCTTTATATCCTTTACATATTATAAATACTCTTCTTGTATCTGCTCAGTATTCAGTAAAACATATTAAGAAAGCTGGAATGATGGCAGAATTGGTGATGGAGCTGCTATGAGTTTTACCATAAATCAAACTGTAATATATTTTGGATTAAACAGAAAATGTTAGAAATCAAATAGGAATGTATTTTTTGGCACAACAGGAATGTTTGGTTCTTCCTGACATCAAAAGAGAAAAGGATGCTAAAGATAATAAGAAATCATAGGTTTGGCTTTTGCTAGTTACAGTTAGTTATGATAATAGTAGCTCCCAAGTTTAGGATTCATTGAAATTGGAATTGCCTTTTGATTAAAAGAGAATGATGAAAGGAAATACCTGGGGACTACCTGGGAAAGCCTGATGATAATAGTATTGGAGTCCTAGTCTAATTCAGGCACTGTGCTGTGCTCCTTGCCATTACATTTTCCGAATCCGTTCATAATCCTGCAAAATATTTGTTGATACTACATTTTTATTTTATAAATACAGAAATTGAGACAAATTAAATGATAGGTCCAGAGTCACGTACCGAGTGGAGGGGCTTCCTCCCTAAGACTGGGTGGTGTCAAAACGCGTTCTTTTTTTGCTGTGCCATTGCTGATCAGTGTAATTTGAACACTGGTGTTAGTCCACTGTTAGTTTACAAACTCACTACAGGACAGGGACAGAGCTTGATGGTGAGTATGTGGAAACTTTCATAACATTAAAATATATATATATTTATTTATCTTACTGAAGTATAGTGGACTTATGGAGAAGGCAGTGGCATCCCACTCCAGTACTCTTGCCTGGAAAATCCCATGGATGGAGGAGCCTGGAAGGCTGCAGTCCATGGGGTTGCTGAGGGTCAGACACGGCTGAGCGACTTCACTTTCACTTTTCACTTTCATGCATTGGAGAAGGAAATGGCAACCCACTCCAGTGTTCTTGCCTGGAGAGTCCCAGGAACGGGGGAGCCTGGTGGGCTGCTGTCCATGGGGTTGCACAGAGTCGGTCACGACTGAAGTGACTTAGCAGTAGCATAGTTGACTTTACAGTGTTTTAGGTGCACAGTGAGGTGATTCAGTTAGATAAACACATATATATTATTTTTGAATAATAACCTAATAATAGATTATTTTGAAAAAATAACCTATTTTCCATCATAGGTTNCTGTCCATGGGGTTGCACAGAGTCCGTCACGACTGAAGTGACTTAGCAGTAGCATAGTTGACTTTACAGTGTTTTAGGTGCACAGTGAGGTGATTCAGTTAGATAAACACATATATATTATTTTTGAATAATAACCTAATAATAGATTATTTTGAAAAAATAACCTATTTTCCATCATAGGTTATTATACGATATTGACTTTTCATAACATTTCAATGGAGTAATTATGTGAGTGTTGAGTCTAATCATTAAAACAGTTGGGCTTTATTTTATATGTCTTCATTTTTTAAAAAAAATTTCATCTTTAGTCATAGTTTGTCTTCTTTTAAAAAACTTTTTATTTTGTATTGTGTTGATTAACAATGTTGTGATAGTTTCAGGTGAACAGTGAGCAGACTCAGTCATACATATCTATGTATCTAATCTCTCCCAAACTGCCCTCCCATCCAGGCTGCCACATAACATTGAGCAGAGTTCCTTGTGCTATACAATAGGTCCTTGGTTATCCGTTTTAAGTGTAGCATAAATATAGCAGTGTGTACATGTCCTTAATTTCATTGTTTCTGTTAGCTCATTTTATTGCATTATTACAGAAGTACCATTCTATTGATGGTTTGGGAGTTACGAAAAGAAAAGGGTCGCTGTGGCTAGTTTGAGAAGCCTACACTGTGCCATGCTGCCTGTTGGTGACACTGCATCAGTGGGCAGTTAGCTCCAGCGTTTTAGCTGACTCTTGAGTTCTGACTGGCAGCGGGGACAGGGTCAATAGAAGGGGAAGAGGCAGGAGTGGGAACAGGGTCAATTGAAGGNTTATTACAGAAGTACCATTCTATTGATGGTTTGGGAGTTACGAAAAGAAAAGGGTCGCTGTGGCTAGTTTGAGAAGCCTACACTGTGCCATGCTGCCTGTTGGTGACACTGCATCAGTGGGCAGTTAGCTCCAGCGTTTTAGCTGACTCTTGAGTTCTGACTGGCAGCGGGGACAGGGTCAATAGAAGGGGAAGAGGCAGGAGTGGGAACAGGGTCAATTGAAGGGAAGAGGCAGGAGAGGAAGGTGAGGGTCTCGGGAGACTCTGGGAGAAGGCTCTAGACCTTGTCCTGAAGTAGTGGAAAGTGACTCTCAGGCCTCTGCTAAGATGATGGTGGATCCCGTGCTTCCTGTGGTCAAATGCAATGTTTGGATTGTGGCCACCTTTCTGTAGCGCCCTTACCTGCTTTTTATTCCTGTCTGCTGCAATGCTGGTGTTGTTGTAGAGGAGAACAAATATAGGCAAAGGGAATTTATAGCTATAAAGCTAACCAAAGGTAGGAATTCAGAAAATCTCAAACCTCCTTCTCTCTTCACAACTACATACTCATACATGAACACTCACCTTGAAGTGTTTTCCCTTTAAGGAAAAGGCTGCCGTGTTTTGGCAAGGCCAGTTTTGATTGGCCCCCTCTGTGGCTGTTTGCCATGAAGAATCCTGACTGGTCCAATTTGGTTCGGAGCTGGTCAGGAGTCAGCTGAGCTTCCAAGTTCTCTGCATCCGTCTCGAAATGTGTTAGTGTTGAGGGTGTGGGCCAGGGCCCTTAGACGAACCTCCTGCAGTTCAACTTGTTTCAGGAGGAAATGTGACCTTGCTGTTTCTGGAGCCCCGGGTCACAGATTCTTCCTTCTCTCTGAATGCCTTTGAAGTCTTGCCAGTTCAGGGAAGGGGGGACATTAACTCACTGTCTGGAATATGTTTTTAGGGAACTGGCCCAGAATGGGATACCCTGATGAATGGCCCAGGAAAAGGAATCTACGTCCTTCAGGTTACATAGGATATGAGGTTAAGGAAACAAGTATCAGTTTTGTGGGATTCTTTTTATGAAATGGCAGAATAGGCCCTCTAACTAGACCTTTGTTTGTCCACTTTTAGTTGTGAGGAAATATTGTTTGCATGGACATGAGATGAAGGCCGGTGATCCTGCGTGGCACACGTCTCTTACCTGTGGTCTATAGTAACTCCTACCATTCTGGTTTTGGCCGAGGGCAAGGCTGTGCCCTGTGACAGTTCTGTTGGAAACCTTTCACTTGCTCTACAGGTTTTTAATCCGGGAACCCAGGCTTGAGTCAAGACTGGGTTCTGGATTGTCTTGGGTGTGACTGTGGAGACAGCTTTCAGTGCTCCTGTGCTGGTGTCAGCGAGGAGTGGGGCATGGCTTGAATAGGTCAGCCCTTCTCTCTCTGGGTACAAACTACTCATTTAACGTTTATTGAACCCTGTGAAAAGTTTAGGCAGTTTATAATGCTAGCTTTTCAGTTTCACGGTGAAGTAATTTTGACAATTTTCAGATTTATTAGAACCCTCTTAACATTTGAGCAGAAGGAGGCAGATAAGAGATAAGAGAATGAGGCACAGGGAGGAAGCAGCAGTCGGGGATCTTTCACAATACTGTATAATTACCCCAGGGTTATCAAGTCTGGAACTGCAATGATGTCCAAACATCTCTGTGTCTCTTCTGGAGATTATAAATTTCCTGAGGAGAGAGCAGTTTCTGATTCTGTTTTGGATTACCCAGAGAGTCTGGTCTTCTTGGTAGATTCAATAAATATTTGTTGAGATCAATTAAATAAACAGGCAGCTTCTAAACTAAGCACAAAGGACAGAGTGCTAAATCAGTAGTTTGTGAATTTGATTCTCCATACTTCTTCAATCAGGTTGCTGGTCCCAGATGACTAGCCTGGTACTTGACTATAAACTTCTTATCCTCTGCCTTGGTTATGCTATCACTAAGCAAAGTGAAGACAGGAATGTGGTTTATAGAAGAGCCAGAAGTACGTCTAGCTGAGACTCAGCCTGTTCTCCCCCACCACATACCTAACTCCTTTCCATCTGACCTGTTTGTGTATGTGCTGAGTTGCAACCTCATGGACTATAGCCCCCTTGACTCCTCTGTCCATGGGATTTTCCATGCAAGAATGCTGGAATGGGTTGCCATTTGCTCCTCCAGGGGATCTTCCTGACTGAGGGATCAAACTCGAGTCTCCTACATCTCCTGCATTGGCAGGCAGATTCTTTACCACTGAGCTACCTGGGAAGCTTTGTACAGCCTTTGGGGACAATTAAAAAAAAATTTACCTTAAAGGTATGATTCCTAGGTGAAGCTGGAGGCTAATTGTATACGTACTCATATTTTTGTTAGGTATGTAGAATTTGAGGGGGTAGTGGTGCTGGACATAATCTTAGAGACTCTTCTTCAACTCCATAGTTTACCAGTGACAAAATAGAGACCCAGAAAGGTCAACTAGTTCCTAGCCACAAGAATTAGTCGACCACCAAGACTGTCCTCCAGGTCTGCTAAGTCCTAGTTCTGGTCATTTATCACTCTACCAAAAAAGGCCTGTTTTATTTTAATTTTTAAAATTTTTTGGTTAATAGAAAGCATCAGTAAAACCCGACTTTCTGCAGAAACGAATAGTGGCAATTTAGCTTAGTTGTGAGTATAAAACCTTTTCTCTTTTTGAATGCTATAACTATCCCAAAGTTTCTCTTTCTCTGCTTTTTGCATGATTTAGAAGACAGGACAAAAAGATAAAAGTTTCATCAAATGCATGCTTCATTTAAATGCATAAAGGAAAAAGTAGGCCACTTCGGATTCCCAAAAATAACGTTAAAAAAAAAATCCCAAAATTGTGTAAAAAGGAATTTTAGTGTCATGAATTCTGTAATTTTCTGGCAGGTTGAGGGGAAGCTCTGGTCATCTGGGCTGGGGCAGGATGCTGGGTCTCTGAATACATTATGTTCTTATATGCCTCTTTTGTGTGTGGTGACCCCAGAACTGGAGAATTGTTCTCTAAAGGGTGACTTGGGGGGAAGGGATGAGAAAGTTGCAGGCGGGAAAGCTCAGGCTAGTGGTTTTAAGAGAGGTTTTTTTTAAAGGAAAGGCCTGCTAGGAGCCTGGTCTTAACTAATTCCAGATGGGCCTGCTCTGGTACAAAGGTTTTCAGTGTGTTTGGGATGGGGTAGACCAAGAGGGCCCCCTGAGCACTTCCTGTGTAGCTCGGCAATTGTACTCACCTAATCAGAAACAGCACTTACTGCGGGGCCTTGGGAGCAGCCATCTCGGGCTCTCTTTGTGCCTCCTTCTGTGAACTACCCTCTTCTCCTGCCCCGTTTATCTCCCCATCCTCGTCGCCTTTCCTCTGTAATATCTTCTCTGTTTTCTCCTCTCTAATCTCTTCTCCGACTATATATGGGGACATATATATTCCTTATGGGGTGGGAGCCCTGGGGAGGAGAGGGAGGGGAAAGGAGAGGAAGGAAGAAGAAGGAGGGAGGAGGGTGGAACGGCCAAATTAAAGACAGATGCTGAAAGGCTTTTTTTCTGGACCTGGGAGCTGTTTGCTGGAAGTGGGTATTGGGAACATGAGTAGTGAAGCAGACAGGGAAAACCAAGCCAACTCCATTTTTCAGTTTTTTCAATCCCAGCATCCTTTCCAAAGGGTTCAGAATAATACGTGGTTTGTTTATGTTATAAACTGAGTATCCCTGGCCCTCTCTGACTGTGTGCTGCAGGGCGAGTTTGACAGTGATTTTAAACCCCAGTAGAGACAGAAAGATATCTTGTGCTCACGTGTCTGGTAGCATTGTTGCTACGGGAGGATGCCTCCTTCTGTGCCCTGACAGGCTTGTGTTTGGCCAGCTCCTCTGCTGCTCAGGGCATCTCAGGCACTCTGCATAAGTGCATAGAGGAGGTGATGCTCAGCTCTAGCTACTGAGTGGTTCTTGTGGGCCTTCCAGACTCCACCTAGGGCTGTGTCAGTATTTTATGTATAAACTGGATTGCCTCTTTTCGGGCAGATGCCTGTTAAGACTCTTTGGTTCAAATGTATGCTTGGTGTTTGAATCTCAGTCTTCTGGATCTAGCTGATGATTGCAGACTGTGGGCTCAGGGATCTAGGTCCTTGCACTTTCATCCCAATCCATTTGGCTGTTGTATTCATGTTGCTGCATAAATGTGAATTTATTGCACTTGTAAATTTGTAAAATTCTATGTAGGAATAAAATTCTCAACAACATTGCTTTTCCTCACCTGTCCATAATTTTAGTGTCCCTTTTGTCTTCCTGTAAATGTGATGACCACGTATTTCTCTTGTGCTAAATGTGGGCTATATTGTCAAATGGAAAAGTTCTATGCTGTTTTAGGTATCAAAGTTGTCTGGGAGATGTAGTTTGGAAATGAAAGTATTTGCATTTCTGGAATATTTCGATGTTAGTGGGAATAATGTTTGAAAATGGGATTTCTTAAGACAGGCCACGTGGTCAGTGAGTCTTAGCAATATAGCGTTGAAACTAATGAATTTTTGTTGTTGTTTAGTTGCTAAGTTGTGTCCGACTCTTTGCGACCCCAGAGATGGTAGCCCACCAGGTTCCTCTGTCCATGGGATTCTCCAGACAAGAGTACTGGAGTGGGTTGCCATTTCGTTCTCCGGGGAATCTTCGCCACCCAGGTCTCCTGCGTTGGCAGTTGAGTTCTTTACCACTGAGCCACCCGGGAAGCCCCACATTTAATATGAAGTGACCTGAATTTCATTTGCAGGTGGGGAGACTGCACTTGCCCAGTGTCACAAAGCTAGTGTCAGAGAGACTGGTCCAGCCCATTTTGGGTCCAAAGGTGGTATATATTCTTACACTCTGAGTTGCATATGAGGCCTACACTCTTCTCAGAAATTCTTTTCTAAGGCGAATATAGTGATTGACATTTTTTTAAAGATCATTTTTAAACTTATTTTTGTTATCATCCTCGTCCCTTTTTAGGCATGCTAATTAACTTCATGCATTTGATGTAAAGCTGACACTGGAGAGAGGAAGGAGGTGAACCAGTTGTTTACTATTCATAGAGAGACTTTGAGTCTTAAAAAGCTGCTTTTTTTTTTAATTGGAATTTTTATGAGGGCATTATGGATTCACACACAGTTGTACGAAAGCTGCTTCTGAAGTGGTGAGAAGGCAGAGGTTCTGGTTGAGAGGCGGATAGACGCCTTTCCTGGTCTTCTGAGGCAGGGGTGGAGGAAGACTAGATGGGGGGCCCTTGAGCCCTCTGCTCACCTTGCTGGCTGTCCACTCTCTGGTTTGTGCATGTGTCAAATGCTAGATATGGTCTAGCATGAGAAGCACCCAGTTTCAGTCCTTGGTTCAAGCAGGCCACACCATGAAGTCTTGCTGATGTGTTTGGGCAGAGACAGGACTCAGAATGGAGGGCTAGATTGTAGGGTGGGCGGGGGTTGGAGTCATCACAGACCTTGGGAGAAGTGAGTCGGAACTGATAGGGGTGAATCAACTAGGCATGTTTGGTTGGGATCACTAGGATGACTTCTTTCATTGTTTTCCTCTTAGCTTAGATGTCATCTTCCTAAGGAGACCTTCTTTAACCTAAAGTACATCTACCACCATTTTTTTTTAAACATTTATTGTAATTTGTAACTAAATATTTGTTTGTTTACTTGGTTAGAATATTTTCCCCTAATTTGGCTAGACTTATGAAGGCAAGGACTGTGCCCTTTTTTTATACTGTATACATGGAAACTAGGCTAGTAGGTGTACATATCATAAAAGTTTGTTGAATGAATAAATATCATGGGAAATTATAGTTCCTGATGAAAAGCTTGACTCTTAGTTGCCTTTGATTTTGCCTGTTATTTTAGGTCAGAGTAGGGACTTGAAAACTTTCTGGATAAAAGAGTTTTAATCCCTTAGTATTCTTTTCTTCTTGTCATTAATTAGTAAACCACCTTATCTTGTGGTCATGACTTAAGTTCTGCTGATAGATTCTTGCATCATTTCAGAAAATATGTTTAAGGCTTAGAATCCCAGGCCATGAAGCATTTGGTCCAGCTTGATCTCTAAAATTAGCAGACTTCTTCTTTTCTCTCCTGTTCTACATGTTCTCCCAAGTATTGGAGTAGCATAATTCTATTTTAATGCTTGTTACAAAAGAGAATAAAGAAAACTGGATGACTCTGGTTTAAAAACTCTCTGTTCATGTAACTTGGTTTACTGGCTTTTTAACTTCTTATTCTGGAATTGACCTTCCCTAAATTTATCTTTATGAAGGGGTCACACTTGGCTTTTCCTTTTTAAGTAATCTTTGTCCCCAAGTCCAGGAAAGAAAGGTTAAGTAATAGTGGGCAAGAAAATTAGAAAACAATATAGGAAAAAAGTGTAGAGTTATGTGGGTGTGTGAGTATGTATGTGTGAGTGTGAGTGTGTATGTGTGTGTGTGTGTGTGTGTGTGCTCAGCTCTATTTAACTCTTTGTGACCCCATGGACTGTAGCCTACCAGGCTCCTCTGTCCATGAAATTTTCCTGGCAAAAATACTGGAGTGGGTTGCCATTTTTCACTCCAGGTGATCTCTCCAACTGAAGCATCAAACTGGAATCTCCTGCATTTCCTGCATTGACAGGTGAGTTCTTTACCACTGCGCCACCTGGGAAGCCTGTGTTTGTATATACATATATATTTATTTTCCCCTTCTCTGCCACATTCTTCTGTAACTAGAATGATATATTTCTTTTATTCTGGGAAAGATTACACGATTTCTGGATTCAGCTATTTCTTTTAGGTAGTGGAGCTATAAAATACTGAAACTCTAACTGTTAACCTTGTTAGAGTTGTCAGAGAGTCTCTTGGACTGCAAGGAGATCAAATCAGTCCATCCTAAAGGAAATCAGTCCTGAGTATTCATTGGAAAGACTGATGCCAAAGCTGAAACTCCAGTACTTTGGATGCCTGATGCAAATAACTGACTCCTTAAAAAAGACCCTTGTGCTGGGAAAGATAGAAGGCAGGAGGAGAAGGGGATGATAAAAGATGAGATGGTTAGATGGCATTACCAGCTCAATGGACATGAGTTTGAGCAATTTCCGGGAGTTGGTGATGGACAGGGAAGCCTGGCGTGCTGCATTCCATGGGGTCGCAAAGAGTCGGACATGGCTGAGCGACTGAACTGAACTGAGTCTTACTAGGGCATTTGGGCTACACTTTTGAAAGTTGGTAAATAGTATGGTTTTTAGATGTGTGCATTGAAGCAATAGAGCTTCCTGGGTAGCTCAGCTGGTAGAGAATCTGCCTATATTGCATGAGACCCCTGTTCTATTCCTGGGTGAGACAGTTTCCCTGGAAACTACTCACTCTAGTATTCATGGGTTTCCCTGGTGGCTCAGATGGTAAACAGTCTGCCTGCAATGTGGGAGACCTGGGTTCGACCCCTAGGTTGGGAAGATCCCCTGGAGGAGGGCATGGCAACCCACTTCAGAATTCTTGCATGGAGAATCCCATGGACAGAGGAACCTGGCGGGCTACAGTCCATGTGGTCTCAAAGAGTCTGACTCGAGTGAGTGACTTAAGCACAGCACAGCACATTGAAACAGTAGCCGTAATAAAGTAATTCTTTGTTCTTCTGTTCCTTCTTGTTGTTCAGTTGCTAAGTTGTGTCCAGCTCTTTGTAACCCCATGGACTCCAGCATGCAGACTTCCCTGCCCTTCACTCTCTCCCCAAGTTTGCTCAAATTCATGTCCTTTGAGTCGGTGATGCTATCTAACCATCTCATCTTCTGCCGCCCTCTTCTGTCTTCAATCTTTCCCAGCATCAGAATCTTTTTCAACAAGTTGTCTCTGCATTATGTGACCAAGTATTGGAGCTTCAGAATCAGTCCTTCCAGTGAGTATTCAGAGTTGATTTCCTTTAGGGTTGACTGGTTTGATCTCTTTCCTGTCCAAGGGACTCTCAAGAGTCTTCTCCAGCACCACACACAGTTCACTGTTCCTTAGTGAAGTAGAAATGTGCTTGGAGAGTTGTGGGTGATGGAGTGTTATTTTCGAGCTCTGACATCAGTCAGTTCAGTTTAGTCACTCAGTTGTGTCTAACTCTTTGCGACCCTATGGACTGCAGCACGCCAGGCTTCCCTGTCCGTCATCAACTCCTGGAGCTTGCTCAAACTCATGTCCATTGAGTCAGTGATGCCATCCAACTATCTCATCCTCTGTCATGCCCTTCTCCTCCTGCCTTCAGTCTTTCCCAGTATCAGGGTCTTTTCCAAGGAGTCAGTTCTTCGCATCAGGTGGAGTTTGGAGTTTCAGCTTCAGCATCTGTACTTCCTCACAATTAATATTTAAGTGTTATGCTGCCAGCTAAGGTTAATATTCAGTTCTGAGCTACCAGGGCGTGCTGCAGTCCATGGGGTCGCAAAGAGTTGGACATGACTTAATAACTGAATGCAACAAAGGTCAATATTCATTTAGGTCAGGACTCACCTCTTACATATTGCTTTTATCTCTTATAGCACCTAACACAGTCCTGGGCACATAAGAGGTGCTCAGTAAGTTTAATTTAGTGTGACGTGTGTAACTCACAGACTGTTTGAGTTGATCTATGCTTTAGAGGAAAATTTCAGTTGTGCACTTTGTTTATATACATGGTGTGCCTGGAAATTTTTTAAATATGCATTTAAAATGCTCCTTTATTAAAGTTTATAGAGAAAATCTATGAGTCTTCATGATATTCTTTACTTGAACCAGGACATGAATAATAACTGTAAAGGAAAAAATGATAGATTGACTACATTAGAATTCAGTTCAGTTCAGTTCAGTTCAGTCGCTCAGTCGTGTCAGACTCTTTGTGACCCCATGGACTGCAGCAAGCCAGGCTTCCCTGTCCATCACCAACTCCCAACATGTCCATTGAATCGGTTAGCACTATCTTTTCATTAAAATGCACCATTAAGAAAATAAAAAGGCATACCACAGAGTAGGAGAAGATATTTGCAATATAGGTGTCTGGCTCAGATCCACAACATATAGTAACTTCCACAAATCAGTATATAAAAGAAGTCCTATAAATCGATCTTTGAACAGATCAGTAAAAAAAAAAAAAAAAAAAAAAGTAGGTGCGTAGGTAGGTATTTACAAAAGATGATATCCAAATGCCCCTGAAGTGGTTATCATCAAATTAACCTTCAGGATAAAGCAAATAACCAGCAATGAGATGCTGCTACAGTAACTCCAGAATGACTGAAATGAAAAAGACAGATGTTCTCAGGTGTTAATTCGGTGAGGATGTTTGTTGGAACAACTTTGGAAACTAGGCAGTTGGAAATAACTACCAAAGCTGAACGTGTGTCCTGTGATCAGCAATTCCACTCCAGTTATACACAACAGAAATGTGTATACATGTGCACCAAACAAAGATGTACATAGCAGTGTTTTTAGTAATAGCCCCAAACTAGAAATAACACAGTTGCCTTTCAACAGTACTAAAATATTTTTCAGTAAGTTAAAATTATATTTATAAAACAGAATACTTGACAGTATTGACAGTGAACTGTTGCTCTGTTCAACAGATGAAACAGTTTCACGAATATGATGTGGAGTGTAAGAAGCCAGCCCCAAAGTACATAATGTGTGATTTCATTTATATGAAGCTTAAAAACAGGCAGATTGAATCTGTGGTGTTACAGTCATTCCTGTGAGCTGGTAGGAGTGACTTTGCCAATGCCCTGGATGGATTTCAAGGATGCTGATCAGTTCAGTTCAGTCCAGTTCAGTCGCTCAGTTGTGTCTGACTCTTTGTGACCCCATGGACTGAGCACGCCAGGGCCTCCCTGTCCATCACCATCTCCCGGAGTTTACTCAAAACTCATGCCCATTGAGTAAGTGATGCCATCCAACCATCTCATCCTCTGTCGTCCCCTTCTCTTCCTGTCTTCAATCTTTCCCAGCATNTCTATTTCTCACTTCCACTGTATAATCATAAGAGATTTGCTTTAGGTCATACCTGAATTGTCTAGTGGTTTTCGACTGTATCAGGGTGCTGATAGTGTTCTTTTTTTTTTTTTTAAACCTAGAAACTTGTTTACATGGGTGGGTTCACTTCATGGAAATTCACTAAGTTGTATACTTCTGATTCTTTCCCCCATTTCTATATATATAGTCACTTCAGTAAAAAGTTTGCTTAAAAATTAGATTCCACTTTTGACCTGTGATTGTTTTAGCCTTTAGATGGCTTTTTCTCTCTCATACATTGTTGTTGTTCAGTTGCTAAGTTGTATAAACTCTTTGCAACCCCATGGACTCCAACACACCAGGCTTCCCTGTCCTTCACCATCTCCCTGGTTTTGCTCAAATTCATGTCCATTGAGTTGGTGATGCCATCCAACCATCTTGTTCCCTGCTGTCAACCCTTTTCCTCCTGCCTTCAGTCTTTCTCGGCATCAGGATCTCTCATACATACACTACTCCTTTGCCTATCAAAATTGGCAGCTTGTGTGTATGTTCACAGTCACTCAGTTGTATCCAACTCTTAGAACTCCATGGACTGTAGCCCACCAGGCTCCTCTGTCCATGGGATTTTCCAGGCAAGAATACTGGAGTGGGGTGCCATGCCCTCCTCCAGGGGATCTTCTCAACCTAGGGATTGAACCCATGTCTCTTGAGTCTCCTGCATTGGCAGGTGGATTCTTTACTACTGTGCCTCCTGGGATGCTTAGGTTGTGGGTACCACATGCATTTATGTGTTTATGTATTAGAGGTGTTGTATGGACATGAAGATGCTTCTTTTATTAATGTAAATATGCTTGTCAAATAGTCAACCCACTGAGTTTCAAATGATGAACCAACTCCGCTGATCACTGTTTAAACCAGTTCTCTGCGAGGAATAAGAAAACTTTCACTCTGCCTCACAGAACAGCACATTGGGAATTTGCTCTACAAACAGAAGAACCTCTTCATGAAATGTTCTCAGTCACTAAAGGCTTTATTTTCAGAAGAATGCACCTCCTTTTAACCTTTATTCTTTTAAAAAAATTCAGATGTAATTGAAATATAACACTGAAATATGTATACATAGCAAATGATCACTATAATATGGCTAGTTAACATACATCACCACGCAAAATTTTCTTCTTGTGATAAGAATTTTTGAGATCTATACTCTAAACTTTCAGATATATAGTACAGTATTATTGACTGTAGTCATCCTGCTGTTTACATCCCCATTTCTAATTTGTTTTATAACTGGAAGTTTGTACCTTTTGACCATCTTCACCCTTCTCTCACCCCAACCACCAAGCTGTTCTCTCTTAGGATATTTTTTGTTTTGTTTGTTGAAGATTGCTCATGTAAGTGAGATCTTAGGGTGTTCATCTTTCTCTGTGTGAAGTTTTTCACTCATCCTCATGCCCTCAAGATTCATCTTTGTTGTTGCAGACATCAAGATTTCCTTCTTTTTATAGCTGAATAATATTCTATTGTGTGTATTTATACACCACATTTTCTTCATTCATTCGTCCCTCAGTGGATACTTGGGTTGTCTCCATGTCTTGGCTTTTGTAAACAATGCTGCAGTGAACTTGGGCATGTGGATCTTTTAGAATTAGTGCAGTGCTTTTGTTTCTTTCAGATAAATACCCAGACATGGAATTACTGGATCATATGGTAGTCCTCTTTTTATGGAGGTTGAGGAACCTCCATACTGTTTTCCATAGTGCGTGCAACAGTTAACATTCCCACCAGCAGTGCACAAAGGGTCCCTTATCTCCACATCCTTGCCAACACTTGTAATTTGTATTTCTGGTAATAGCCATCCTAGCAGGTGTGAGATGATACTTCATTGAGGTTTTGACTTGCATTTCCCTGATGGTCTGTGAATGTTGAGCAGCTTTTCGTGTACCTGTTGGCCATCTGTAGGTTTTCGTTGGGAAAATGTCTATTTAGATCTCCTTCTCATTTTATAATTAGATTGTTTGTGGTTTTGCTATTGAGTTATACGGGTTCTTTATATATTTTGGATTTTAACCCCACCTGATACAGTTCTCTGTGTATTTTGGTTATTAACTTCATCTGATATTATATATTGTCAGATACATAATTTGCAAATCTCTTCTTCTATATGGTAGATTGCCTTTTCATTTTGTTGGTGGTTTCTTTAGCTGTGGAAAGGCGTTTTGTTGACCTTTATCATGGCAGCTAAAAAGATAGGAACTCTTCACATATTAAAAAAATTTCCCTTCTTTACTCTGGAAGTTAACTCAAAATAAGGCAGTTTAGGAAAACCTAACCTGGTTGAGGTAGAAAATCCTGTTGCATTGACTTCTTCCAACAGGTCATCTCCTTCAGCTCTCAGTCTGGCATTAGTTAAATATTGAAAGTCCTCCTAAGTTTTCCATCTTGTTTGCTGACCATACCATTGTAAAAATCCATTCTCTCTCCCTGGAAGGCCCTTGCCTATCTCAGAGAACTCCTGAGATTCCTTTCCCTTGAGGCTTGCTAGCAGTCAGTTCCCATGTCTCTCATGTCCTCTCACTTTGCCATACATATTCGTCTCTGCCATGCCACAGACTACACATAACTGTCTCTTTGTCTTCTAGTACTAGCCTTCTAAGATTTATCAATTGACCTGTGGTAGACGTTCAGTAAGTATTGAAAGGGTGAATGATTGGGCATATTTTCTGAAAGACGATAGCTGTTTTCTGCAGATTAGAAGTGCTAAAGCTGAAGCTCCAGTACTTTGGCCACCTCGTGCGAACAGTTAACTCATTGGGAAAGACTCTGATGCTGGGAGGGATTGGGGGCAGGAGGAGAAGGGGACGACAGAGGATGAGATGGCTGGATGGCATCGCCAACTCGATGGACGTGAGTCTGAGTGAACTCTGGGAGTTGGTGATGGACAGGGAGGCCTGGCGTGCTGCGATTCACGGGTCGCAAAGAGTCGGACACGACTGAGTGACTGAACTGATAGTATTTCATACTGTTAGATACATTTTAACTTTTTCAGAAGTAGTGATACTTTGTGTTAATTTTTCAGTAAACCCAGGAGTGTGTATTTATAGCAGAGGGCATATTGTGACAGGAGGAGAGAGTGATGCTAACTGGTTCACATGGGTATCAGACATGTAACCTTGGCCTCTTTAGCATTGTCCTCTAACAGCTGATACAATTTTAGTGGAATCCCTGGAGAAACACTTTGAAATGTTCTGGTTCTATATGCAGAATTTAGAAATCATAAATCTAATGTATAGATCTTGACTGCACAGGGTTTACAGATTAAAACCAGCAGATGAGACTGTGTCAGCATCAGGATGTTATAATTGGGCCAGTGTAGGCATTAGCCAGTGATAATTTTGTTCATCTCGAATATTATAAGGTTAAATTCCAGAATATGTTATCTGAAGTTTTATCATTTCACTTCAGCATGTAATTTCTCAAGCCAATTTTAATTTTAAAAAATGTGAGTAGAATCATTGCCATTTGTCCAGAAGTTTAGACTAATAGGATTAGATTAAGAAATGAATAAGTATGGAGCGCCTGCTCAGGGTTTAAAACTGTTGAGTTCAGTTCAGTTCAGTTCAGTCACTCAGTCGTGTCTAACTCTTTGCAACCCTATGAATTGCAGCACGCCAGGCCTCCCTGTCCATCACCAACTCCTGGAGTTCACTCAAACTCATGTCCATTGAGTTGGTGATGCCATCCAGCCATCTCATCCTCTGTCGTCCCCTTCTCCTCCTGCCCCCAATCCCTCCCAGCATCAGAGTCTTTTCCAATGAGTCAGCTCTTCACATGAGGTGGCCAAAGTATTGGAGTTTCAGCTTTAGCATCATTCTTTCCAAAGAACACCCAGGACTGATCTTTAGAGTGGACTGGTTGGATCTCCTTGCAGTCCAAGGGACTCTCAAGAGTCTTCTCCAGCACCAGAGTTCAAAAGTATCAATTCTCTGGCGCTCAGCTTTCTTCACAATCCAACTCTCACATCCGTACGTGACCACTGGAAAAACCATAGCCTTGACTAGA
>SJYA01000939.1:2726768-2750013 GCA_006410615.1 Neotragus moschatus | reverse complement strand
TCTTCTTTCACTTTCATCAAGAGCCTCTTTAGTTTGTCTTCACTTTCTGCCATAAGGGTGCTGTCATCTGCATATCTGAGGTTATTGATATTTCTCCCGGCAATCTTGATTCCAGCTTGTGCTTCTTCCAGCCCAGCGTTTCTCATGATGTATTCTGCATATAAGTTGAGTAAGCAGCATGACAATATACAGCCTTGACATACTCCTTTTCCTATTTAGAACCAGTCTGTCGTTAGTGTTAGCTAAAAAGTTTGACTTTGACCTTGATGTTAACAGCCTGTATTTTATTGATGGTATAAGAAAACACAGATACATAATGATTTCTGACTATTTCTTTCCACCCCCAACTGTCTATAAATGGGAGGCCAAGCAGAAAAGACACAGGTTGTGAGTTCAAACAGATCCGGGTTAGAATATTGGCTTTTAAAAAAATTAAATAATGAGTTTTATGATCATGGTCACATTGACATCTCTGAAATTGTTGTTTCTCTGTGTGCTAAGAGAGGTAAGAATATATGCAACTTGTAGTTTTTAATTTATTTTTGAGAGTTAATAGCAGTCCATATAAAACCTCTGGCATATGGTAAGTGCACTTTAATGGGTGTTTGAATGAAAGTCAAGTCGCTCGGTCATGTCTGACTCTTTGTGACCCCATGGACTGTAGCCTACTAGGCTCCTCCATCCATGGGATTTTTCAGGCAAGAGTACTGGAGTGGGTTGCCATTTCCTTCTCCAGGTGATCTTCCTGATCCAGGGATCGAACCTGGGTCTCCCGCATTTACCGTCTGAGCCACATAAATACAGTTTTATTTGCAGCAGTCAGCTTAGTCCAGGCCATTGTTGATAGATTTCATGATGATAGCTAATGTAAGTCCAGCTCTGTAGTTTGTTGGATGGGCAATCTTGGAAACTGTGCTTCAGTCTTCCCATCGTGGAGTAAAGTAAGTGACCTTTGCTTGTTTTTAAGAGTATTAAGGAGAATTGTTAGAAGAGGGTTCACCATATTTAGCCTGTGGAACCATCTGACCAGTGGTATCACACAGGGAATAGTTTGTTACGGAGTCCACATGGAGTGAGATAAGGAGGCAGAAATCTCAGAGATGGACATATCACGCTGTGTTCCTCCTCCATATCCTCCTCTCCTTATCTGCCTCCCCATGTGAGTTTCAGTTGTTTATTAGTAAATACTATGTCCTTTGCTGTCTTCTGTAGCAGTTGTGAAGCTTATTCTGGATGCCTGTGTGTTAACTAGTGGGGCTTTTGGACTTTGCTGAAAGTTCCAAATTGTTTAAATTCTGTTTGGGGCCAATGATGTTTCTTATTGCATGAAATCATTTTCCTTTCATGTCTGTTTTTTCACTGGAGAGTTGGTGCCCTGGAGCAGAGTCTCTGCCCTGCAAACACAAAACACAGTTTTTCTGGGTGTGTCTTATTTTAATCCAGTCCCTTTCATACTATAAGGCTCTGACCTGCTTGGAGCCTTATACTTGGTTACAATTAATGCTTTGTCCTTTAGAGTCATGTATGACTGGCCACTGGGTTGACTCAGCGTTTAGCTATCAAATATGGCTCTGAGAAAAAGTTATTTCCCTTGAAATGGGCAGCTGCACTGGAAAATGAAACCTTGGTCTATATTGAGTCATTTAGGGAAAGTGAGTGACAGTTTGAAAATTAAAGTTAGGACTAGGCAAAGAAAGGGCAGGGCCAGCTCCAAAGTTGAGAACTAGTCATAAATCAGCTGGATTTTACTAGAAGTAGAGACCTTTGGGGGAGCTTTCTGTGATTCAAGAAATTATGTGTACTTTGTACTGTATCTGTATCCTTATGAAAGGATAATTTTTTAGAAGTTGGCATGTTCCTCCTTTGTGGGAAGTTGATTTCCATTCATGTCTACAAGAATTTCACTACTACTGAGATGTCAGCTTACACTCTATTCAGTCCCTTTGGCCTGGGGACTTAAACTTTACGTTAATTTTGTCAGTAATTCTTATAACATCCCTGTGTGGGAGCTTCTTTTGACATGAGGGATGTCAGAACTTGCTTCAGTTTACATAGCAGGTCAGTCTCTGGGATGGAAAATTTGACCCAGGATTTGTGGTTCTAAGATTAGCATGTTTGGTCCCTGAAGTGTGCAGTCTTTCAACTTCATTTCTCTCCCCTTTTCTTCCTCCTGTTTTCCCTCTGCTGGAGGAAATAAAATCAAGCAAATAGAGAATTGATATTCTAAGTGGTTAGAGACTTACGAATTCTGCCTCTAGGCACAGAGTTTCGGATCCTTGGCTTGGGATGGAAGGAAACAGCAGAAGACTGATACCTCAGTCTGTGACATGTCCTGACTGGTTTTTTGACCAGTGCATACCTTTATTTTTGTTCTTTTTTTCCCCCTTGTTGCAAGAAGAGGAGGCCGTGAGAATTTTCTCTGTGCCAGCCTTATATGTGGGACAGTCCAGATGTTTTTAAAGCTGAGCAGATACCATTACTTGCTTTGCGTTGGGGGCCAGAGAGGATGAGGTGAAGCAGCCACTTTGGGGTGGGGTTGGAAGGAGGAGGGTGGAATGTAGGAAGGAGGACGTTTCTCTGTGTTTTCTTAGTCATAGGACTCTGAATCCCAAGTAGCTAAATTTAGCACAGGTTCCTGTTGAAAGCATCATTTTTGGGGGGCGGGTGGCAAGGGGAGAACGGAAAACCTTTTTGTGTATCCTGCTCCATGAAGCCAATAGGGAAGCAGGAGGAGGTGAGGTTGCCATGGAGATGGTAGCTGTGTGCAAGGGGAGAGCAGCAGGGTTTAGAATTCCAGGAAGGAAGAGAGAGTGATGTCATCAGATTCCATGGACCAGCCCAGGAACCCCTGTGAGGTTGGTGGGGAGTTGGGTGTGCGTGGGGGGTGGTGGATGGGAGTTTGTGCAAGGGAATTGTGGCTTCACTAAGGTGTGGGGAGTCCAGTTCAAGCAGAGAGGTTGGTTGTGTGGAATCGTGCTAATCTGCGTTAATGCCTGCTTTTTAAAAATCTGTAAATCATTCTGAATTTGCAGAATATTTTCTTTGTTGAAAGGATATAGTCATTTAACAAAGGAGCTAATCTAGATGTAGAAATATAATACCTTTTTAGAGTTCTGTTCCCTGTAGTATTTGTGTGTGCTTTTATCCCTTGTATGTGAGGGTATTTGTGCACCTATTTTGGATCTATAGTTGCCTTTGTAGGATGCCTTTTATGGTACTGCATGCAGTTCAGTGCTTCATTATTAATGCTTGATTGTTGTGTTTATTTTTCTACAAATGGATGTGTATAAATAAAGCACAGTTTTAATTTTTTAAATCTGAAAGAAAATCAAAGCGTTGCTTTTGCAGCAGAAAACTGCATGCTTCAGGACAGTCGTTCTGAACATACGCGTGCATGTCTGGACTGATTCTGAAGGGCAAATGTGTTTCTTTTGGAATGACTGAGGGGCCAGATATTCTAAAAAACAAATACAACCGAATCTGTGCATACAGGTGAATGTTGTCCTTCAAAATAGCCACTTTGACTGTGGTGATATAACCACTGCACAAAACATAAAGAACTCTCCTTTGGAATCAGCTTCAGAGATGAGTGATGAGGAAAACATTTTTAATACCTGACATCGCATTTTTTATTTAAAAATAATACCTAGCTTGATCAGACACTGGCTTTCTTTGAATTGGCTTTTCCTGATTTGGGGTTGTCAAAAAAATCAAATCTATGTTCAAATGATGAGCTTTTGTCCCGGTTAAGGATATTTAAAGTCATAGGTTTAGTTTCTGGAGGCATTTTCATTTTCAGATCAGAAGCTCCTGGATTATATAGTTTGACAGTGGCTGCATGATTGATGAAAGCATATGAGGAAGAAAGGTGTTCTGTGGTGTGTCTGAGGGCACAGACGGAGGAGCCAGATGGGCTTAGGTCTGCACCCTGTTCTCCTACTCAGTGACTGACCTTGGACAGGTAGCAGTCTCGTGCTGCATTGATTTCCTTCTGTCTGAAACAGGGATGGTAGTACTGTGAATACCAGCCTTACAGTGTGGTACTGAGGGTAAGTAAACTAATACGAAAAACACTTAAACATTTAGTATATGCTCAGTCAGTGCTTGCTTTGGCTGTTGTCATTAATAATTATACATTTCTTTGAATTACAAAATTATGAAGTAGATGATTTCATACACTACTGAACGTCCAGGAGGGAGGGCCTTGGGAATCTGTAATTGTTCAGTGATTCCCAGATAATTGTGATGAGCAGCCAGGTTTGAGGGCCAGTGCGTTTAATCTGCTTTGAGTAAGGCCCCAGCATTAGGTCTGTCATCATTTCCTGAGATCTTACCAGAAATGCAGAGACTCAGGTACCCTACCAAACCCACTGAATCAGAATCTGCATTTTTAACAGGATGCCCTGCAGTGACCTGTATGCATGTTAAAATTTAAGAAACACTGGTTTTCTTCTACCAGTGAGGGTAACTGGGTGATAATTCCACGTTAAAAGGCAGATTGTGCTCATGCTTCTTCTCAGTCATATTCTACTCTGTCACGCCATGGACTGTTGCCCACCAGGCTCATCTGTCGATGGAATTTTCCAGGCAAGAGTACTAGAGTGGTTTGCCATTTCCTACTTTAAGGGATCTTCCCAACCCAAAGATCAAACCTGTGTCTCTTGTATCTCCTTCATTGGCAGGTAGATTCTTTACCACTGCGCCACCTGGGAAGTATTCTCCCCCCTCCCCCCCCAAAAATTGGATTATCTCTGTTGCTCTCATTGGTAGAAGAGAAACAGTCAGGCTAAGACAGTTTGAACTTGCACTTCCCTTCCCTGTTGCCTAGCCTGGAAATAAACGCTTTTCTGGACTAAGTCACCGAGTAATGGAAAGAACAGAGTTATAATATAATTGTGCCTCTTATTAGCTGTTTGGCCTTGACCTAGTCATTCAACCTCTCTGAATCTCAGTGTTCTTAACTGATCATGAAAGTAACATGTAGACCATGAAATAATGGAGTGGAGCTTGTTCAAGAATTAAGGTGTGATGAGATCTGATAGAGACAGCCCTTTCATGAATTCATAGTAGTTGACCATATGTTTTAGGAATTTAAGTTTGTGTGTTCTTTTAAAAAAATTGCTGTTTAAAAAAAAAAAAACCCACCACAAATTCAGATGATTTCATTTGAAGTCTTTTAGGCTAGTTCCACGGAGACGGCAGTGGCACTCCACTCCAGTACTCTTGCCTGGAAACTCCCATGGACGGAGGAGCCTGAGGGGCTGCAGTCCATGGGGTCGCTAAGGGTCGGGCACGACTGAGCGACTTTCACTTTCACTTTTCACTCTCATGCATTGGAGAAGGAAATGTCAACCCACTCCAGTGTTCTTGCCTGGAGAATCCCAGGGACGGAGGAGCCTGATAGGCTGCCATCTATGGGGTCGCATAGAGTCGGACACGACTGAAGCGACTTAGCAGCAATAGCAGCAGGCTAGTTCCAAGCAAGAATTGACATGGCATTTATCAGAAGCTCTGAATTGTAATGAGCATTATCTTATTTCTGACCAGGAAATTTATAGGGTGAGAGGAAGTTTGGGGACTTGCACTGGGGACACCAGAAGTAGCTGGGGGAGAGTTTAGGTCAGAGGATCATTAGTTGTAGACAGTAGGCATCGGAAGCAACAGCGAGAGTAGGAAACAGACAGGTCCGTTGTCACTCAGCTGTAGGTGAGGGAGGATCCTGAACTCAAAGTAGATAATAAAATTGTTATAGCAGCTTTTCTCTAGAGGGTGGCATGGTACTTTGTTTATATTATGCCTAATCTTAACATCTCTACAGGCACAATAAATCAGCGAGGTTGAGTAATTTGCCCTAAGTCACTCAGCTAATAGCAACAGAGCTGAATCATGTTGAGTAGTAATGTGAGTGATGAAATGATTATAAAAGTGAAATTGAAATAGCTATTGTATCCCAGTTAAAATACAATTTATTATGTCTGTATTGACCTTTTGGGCTAAAGGATTGACATATTAGCCTCTCTCAAAGGAATTTTGGAATGCTGCAGAGTTATCCTTTTGGGATATATTTGCTTTATACTCTTGAGGTTAATTTAGGAGGGGTTTTTTCATTTTGTTTTTTAAGTCTTCAGTTCAGTGAAATATCAGTTTCAACTGAATATCACAACATAAGAGTTGTTTGACCATGGGATTTTGCCCTTGACCCATGATAAGAGATCCGTTTTACATGACAGGCTAGTATAGTTAGGTGTTTATCTGTATATATGTGACCAAAATATGTTTCATGGAATAATTCTTACCCTGATTATTAAAACATGAGATACTTGATTCTTTCTGTTTAAAAATTCTATTATAGTCCAGTATACTCATCTTAAAAAGTGTGGTCCATGGACAGCTCCCCCATGCCCCCACCCCCACCCCGCAAGGTGCACCAGAATCTTTTAGGAGGTCTTCAAGGTCAAAACTATTCATAACATTAAGATGTTCTTTGCTTTTCCTACTATGTTGACATTTGCACTGATGTATAAGCAATGATGGGTCATCCTAGTGTGAGTCAAGGCACCGGCACCAAACTGTACTGGTTAGTAGTCATTTTTTTTTTCCTCTACCACCATCTTCCACTTAAAGGAGAGGGGGGAAAGCCAGTTTCATTGCTGTCATATAATGAAATGTGTCAATATGGAGAAGCTCTTTATAATTTAGTGAACCAGTAATTTATAAATGAGCAATGCATGATGTTACATAATCATGATAAATAAAACAGTTGTTCAAAATATAGGACAGGCCAATGGATTTTATGAAAAATTCACTGATATGCATTGCGACACTGCAACTAACTTTTAAGGAACTGTCACTTTGCAAGTTTTTATATTATATTAAGGAAGAATATCCATAGATATGTGAAAGTACTCCTACCTTTTACAAACACATATCTGTAGGAGGCCAAATTTTCTTCATATACTTTGATCAAAATAAAATATCACAACAGATTGAAAGCAGAAGGAGGTTTCTTAGCCATCTTCTATTAAGTTGGCTGTGAGAGATATTTGCAGAAAAATGTATGACAATGGCACTGTTTTCACTACATTTTTTTATATGTTTCTTTCCTTTAAATCTATTTTTAATTGCTTTGCACTGTTGTGTTGGTTTCTGGCATACATCTGCCTGAATCAGACATAGGTATACGTATGTCCCCTCCCTCTTGGTCCTCCCTCCCTCCCCTGTAGATTGTCACATAGCAGTGGCTGTCTGTTTTCCATATGGTAATGTCTATATTTCAGTATACATTGTATATATTGTCCGGCCCTCTTTCCCCAACTGTGTCCGCATGTCTGTTCTTTAAGTCTGCATCACCATTCCTGCCCTGCTGCCATCTTTTCTAGATTCCAGATGTATGTGTTAATATACAATATTTGTTCTTCTCTTTCTCACTTACTTCACTCTGCATAATAAGCTCTAGGTTCATCCACCTCATTAGAACTGACTCAAATGTGTTCCTTTTTATAGCTGAGTACTGTTTCACTCTATATATGTACCACAGCTTCTTTATCCATTCATCTGTTGATAGACATCTAGGTTGCTTTCATATCCTAGCTTTTGTAAATAGTGCTGCAGTAATATTGGGATAAGTGTGTCTTTTTCAGTTACGGTTTCCTCAGGGTTTAAATGCCCAGGAGTGGGTTTGTTGGGTCTTGAAGTGAGGTGAAGTGAAAGTCGCTCAGTCGTGTCCGACTCTTTTCAGCCACGTGGACTGTAGTCCGTGTGATTCTCCAGGGGATCTTCCCAACCTGGGATCGAACCCAGGTCTCCCACATTGCAGATGGATTCTTTACCACCTGAGTTGGGTCATATGTTAGTTTATTCCTAGTTTTTTAAGGAATCTTCATACTGTTCTCTGTAGTGGCTGTATCAAAATACAGTTAATTTTTGTAAAAGCTTTCGTGTTAGCATAGTTGTTTATTACTGGTATTTTAAAATGAATTAACAAATAGTTTTAAAACTGCAGTTTTAGTTTCTAATAGGCAAATACTAATCTTTATTAACTCCCATAAACAAAAGTTCTCTGGGATCTCTAGTAATTTTTAACAGTGGAAAGTGATTCAAAGACCAAACGGTTTGAGAACTGCGGCTTTAACTTTTGGTTTTATAACAATGGTTGAGATCTCTTAAATCAATCGTGAATGGGTCTTGACTCAGTTTGAAAGTATACTGAGCCAGATAGGAATTGCATTGTGAAGGCAAGGAGGACTTTGCTCGATTTTACTTGAATTGAGTTGATGTGGGAGAAGACCCTTAGGTATGAAGTCATTTGAGTAAAGTTTAGATCATACCCATCCAGATCTTGCCTCCTGTGGTGTCCCTTCTTCGTGATTTCTTCGTGCCTTTGGCACTCCATTGTCAACCTGTACACTTGTTCCCTCTGGGCCTGATATTTATATTTTATTGCATGATTCATGTTGTGCTTGTTTACCTGCCTGTCTCTCTCACTAGACTACGAGTTCCTCGAGAAAAGAATCACTAACTTATTTGTCTTTCTGTTTCTACCATAGTACCAGACACATGAATGTCCCTCAGTAAATGTTTGTTGAGGGAGTAAATAAATAGGGAGAAAAAAGAAATGAACAGGTGAGGCCAGATTTTAGAGTTTTTGGAACTTGATCATGTAAGCAGTGGAGAGCCATTAGCATGGCAGTGCTGTGAGTGGTGTTTGTTAAATTAACCCTGGCCCTGGTGAGAAAACTGGAAAGAGGTGGATGAAGGCTGCTGGACCAGCTGAGAAACTGTTAGTTATTTAGGCTTGACTCAAGTGACCCAGGCCTGGATTAAGGTGAATGCTTTTGCTATAGGTTGTAATGAAAGATCTTCCTGGTGGCTCAGACAGTAAAGCATCTACCTGCAACACGGGAGACCCAGGTTCGTTTCTTGGCTTGGGAACATCTCCTGGAGAAGGAAATGACAATCCACTCCAGCATTCTTGCCTGGAGAATCCCATGGACGGAGGAGCCTGATAGGCTACGGTCCGTGGGATCGCAGAGTCGGACACGACTGAGCGACTTCACTTCTTCACTTAAATGAAAGATGTTTCCTGAGGAATATTTTCAAAAACAGAAACCTAACAATATCCATTTTACCAAATGTTTGTTGCATACTTGTGTACTGTGGTAAAGGCATTATGTGTATTATCTCATTTAATTTTTATAGAATCCTTCAAAATGTTAGCTGCTCAGTCATGTCTGACTGTTTGTAACCCCATGGACTGTATGTACCCCATGAGGCTTCTCTGTCCATGGTATTCTCCAGGCAAGAATACTAGAGTGGATTGCTGTTCCTTTCTCCAGGAGATCTTCCCCTCCCCAAGGATCAAACCTGGATCTCCTGCATTGCAGGCAGATTCTTCACCATCTGAGACACCATCAGTGAACCTATTGGTTCAAATAAAAGGGCCTATTTTTTTATGGTTTTGAGTGAAAATAATATGTATTCATTATTGAAAAATTAGAAAATACAGGTAGGGAAAAGAAAAAATATATATACCACTCTATAAACCCACCTCAACACCAAGAAATATGATCACTAAACATTTTGGGATACATCCTTCTAGACTTAAGAGAAAAAAAAAGTTATGTATATGTGCTGTAAATGCCTGAATATGAAGAAACCCTGAGTATAAGGCTTTAAATTGTTTTTTCATTGAAAAGACCAGCCTACCAAAATATATAAATTTTTAGGGATGTTGATGTAATAGGCAAATGCCTTTAAAATATTGATTTTATTTATGCATGCATGCTATTCAAAGTAATATACGTATTATATAATAATATTGTTTCATAATTATAATAATATAGTTATAATGACTATAATTTATAGTATTATAATTTTATTTTCTGTGGGTTTCGGAGGAAAATTTATACATACTCTACTGCATCAGGTATACATACTTTATTCTGTCATATCTTAGATCCACTTCAAATTTTCAGATAGTTTTCTAGGGTATATATGGAGATACAGCACTATTTTGAATCTATGTCTATTGTAGTCACTGTTGATTTTTTTTTCAAGCTACAAGTACCCAGTCAAATAACATCATTATTGCCATATTGCATACTGTATTGGTTTGCAAAAATTCTTTTTGAGGTGAAATTCATATAACATGTAAATTAACATTTTAAAAGTAAACAGTTTGGTTTTCTTTAGTACATTCACATGTGGTGCAGCCACCACCCCTTCTAGTTCCAAACATTTTTATCACCCCCAAAACAACCCCACACCTGTTAAGCAGTCACTTTCCCCTTCCTTCCAGTCTCTGAAAACCACCAATCTGCTTTCTGCCTCTAGAAATTTGCTTATTCTTGATATTTCATAAAAATGGAATTGCATAATACATGACCTTTTGTGTCTAGCTTCTTTCATATTCCATCATATTTTCAAGGTTCATTCATGTTGTAGCATATTTCAGCACTTTATTCCTTTTTATAGCCAAATAATATTCCTTTGATTCCTTTGTATGTATATACAATAATTTATTTGTTCATTGATGGACATTTATGTTATTTCCACCTTTCAACTCTTTTGCATAGTGTGTACAAGTGCTTGCATGAGTACTTGTTTTTAATTCTTTGGGGAATATACCTAAGACTGGAATTGCTGGGCCATGTGGAAGTTCTATGTTTAACTTTTTGAGGAGCTGCCAAACAATTTTCTGTAGCAGCTGCACCATTTTATATTCCTACCAGCAGTGTACAAGGGTTTGTCAATTTATTTTTAATGAGGAACACAATATGATGGGGAAAGTAAAAAGGAAATATGTGTGGCCTTCGAGTTTATTAGAGCTTTGTATCTCAGATTTTGCCTGATGGACTTATTAAATATTTAGCATCATTTCAGTACTAAGAATGAGATTTAGCTCAAGGAAATGTATCTAATCTATTTTAAGTGGTGAACAGACTGAGAAATGAAGATCAGAGAAGTGAAAGAAGGGAAATTTAAATAGACTGTAAAATTCCTTGAGGGCAAAGGGCCCATTCATCTTTGTGTCCTCTGCATTTAATAAAATACTTGGCATGTCACAGACTGTATTAGGAGGTCCCCAAAACTACCCCAGCTCCAGTGATTGGCTAGGGTTTACAGAATTCAGTGTCTAGACATACTCATGGCCATGGGTTAAGTTCTAGCAGTGAGAGGATACAAAGCAAAATCACTTTTTCCCTTATAGGTGCGTGGTGGTAAAGTGCAGAAGAAATCAGGCTCCATTCAGCTTTCCTTACAATGGAATCACACGGGGTGTGCTTCTCTGCTTCAGCCAGTGGTGGCAATGTTGTCTACTGGGGAAGCTCATTAGAGCCTTAGTAGGGGAATTTTTCTTTCTGGGGCATGACTGGGAAGGGTTGTACACTTAGGCACCCTCTGCCTAGCATGTGCTCGGATTCTCAACTCCCAGAAGGAAAGCAGTATTCGGCATCAACCATATGGTTTGCACAATTTAGGCACAGTGAGCCACTCTTAACTGGTTCTGGGAATAGAACCCTCCTGAAATCTAAGTTCCCAGGCACCAGTCAAGGCCAACCTTGGAAGCTGCCTTTTCTAAGTATAGCAGCCAGAACTGCTTTGTTCATTCTTCTCCAGGACATAGATGTTTAGTTCTTTAAAAAGTGTTGCTAGGTTCTGTGAAGAAAAATAAATGTTACAGTAGGGAACCAGCAGGGACTGGAGTATCAGACCAACCTGGATTTGCATTATCATAAACAAATTGCTTCATTTTCTAAGCCTCTTTTCTTACTGTTGAGAGATATAGAGTTTGGTGAGAATACAGAGTGATAATATATAGAAAATATGAAACATAATGTCTGTGCTGTGTGAAATCAGTGGCTATTAGCATTTTGTTTCAGCTCATCTGTACCAATCTGGGTCCAGTCAGGACAAAGACACTACAAGTAATTTAAACAAGAAATTTAACATAAAGAATTATTTACTGTAACAGCAGATCAAAGTAATAAGGGATTAGCTTGTAAGAAGTAGAGTGAACTCTAAGGAATAACAGATGTAACAGATATACTGAAATAATGTGATTGATAGATGGTAATATATCATTAATATAAAATTAATTTAATGTTAAGTTAATATTAAATTAATATTATACAAATTATAATAACAACGAGCCCCAGGGCTGAGATAAAGCACCCCCAGAGTGAACTAGTCTTAAAAAAAAAATGGGACATTTGGGGTGGAAGTGGTGAATGTAACAAAGAGGTATTGGCTGTTAGTTTTCTTGTTGGGGAAATGGGATGAATTACTTTATCTTTTGTTTTATTATGGGCTTCCGTGGTGGCTCAGATGGTAAAGAATCCTCCTGCAGTGCGGGAGACCTGGGTTCGATCCCTAGGTTGGGAAGATCCCCTGGAGAAGGAAATGGCAACACACTCCAGTATTCCTGCCTGGAGAATCACCATAGGCGGAGGAGTCTGGCAGCTGTAGTCAGTGGGGTTGCAAAGAGTCAGACGTGACTGAGCAACTAAGCACAGCGGAGCATATAGTAGTGTTAAAGTTTAGTTTGCAGTTACCCATTGCACTCTCTGTTGGGACTGTGTTGTTAGATACTACCAGGTTAGTCCTCTTATCTTTGGGTACCTTGAGCTTTGTATGGTTTGTTAAGCAGTCTCTTCCTGACTCAGAAGTAGTTGTTGCTAGGGTTGGTTTCTTTACGTAATGACATATGGATCTTAGCTGCCTCTTCAGTTCCCGTGGTGTTCGCTTCTGTGTCCCCATTCAAAAATAGGCTACTTCAAGTAACTTGGGCCACAAAACAAAGGTATTGAAATACCCTGTGAAACTTGATTTGCTCTTCTTCCCTAGCCAACATGATCAAAATCAATTTTTCCTTTCATTGTTAAATGTATGTAAGGTAATATGAAATTAATTTTCAACTGAGAGTAAGTAAGTCAATGAAAAACTTAGTACTATTGACCAGGCTTGTTTGTTAGAGGACAGTTTCATTCTTACTTTCCTTTGCTTGATTTTCCTTTCCTCTTCCCAGATTGTCTGATGGCAAGAACTTATTTTGTTCCAGTCTCAGTATTTTTCTTTCTCTTCCATTTTGTGAAGTGGGTTTGATTTTGTTAGATACAAAAGAAAGACAGTAAGGTGGGTTAATTTTTTTTTTTTCTAATTGCTTAATGTAGCTTTCTTGTACATTTTCAGTTTTGTGCTCCTGTTCCTAGACAACCTTCATCACTGATAGAAGCCAGTAAAAAAAAAACACTCTTGTGATAAATCTCTGGATGCTGAACACATGGCCTGTTAAGTGGGTGAAGCCAGGGGAGGCCAGCAGAGTTGTGTCTCCCTTAGACTCCTCAGAGTTTTATTGATCATTGCTTAGGATTTATAGTGAGTATGTTATATCACTACTCTATTTCTGTACTGAAAGCAGACGGTTTTGATCTTCAGTGTTACTAAGTCCTCTTAGGGCCTCTCTTTTAAAAAACATGCTTAAGTAAGCTGATCTATTGTACCTCCTACACGCAGTATTCTAGGTGATTTTAAATTGGAACGTGAAAATATATTATTGGCCCTTTGTATGTATCTAATCATTTAGAAATGATGTTGATGATTTTCAGAACGCATTTAGAGGAGTGGTTTTAAAATCCACTGTGTCTTTTCAGTATTCTTGGTCCTTGACAGTGTGGAGATCCTATCCTCTGATAGAGATTAGAGGCTATTACCCACTCATCGCCCACCCCCCACTCCAGTACACACGTTTCCAAAAGATCTTATGGAGTCCTATAGCTCTTTTTATAGATGTTAGTTGTGTTATCAATCACATTATCTTGTTATTATTATGACTTAGAGCTCCTCAAGGGCAGGGATGCCCGCACCGTACTTGTCATAAAGCAGTTGGTAAATCCACTTTTACTGAATAAATGAAGGATGCTTCTGTTTAAGTGGATTCTTCAAACATAGATGCAGTGGGAGCTTCTAAGCAGCCAGTGAAGAGTATAAACATGAGGTAATTTTTTTCTTCACTTCTTTCAGTGTCTGTTGTACATGCACGACCCATCACAATTACTCTATTTGTTAGTTACATATATAAATTAATCAGAAGCTTTAAACAGGTTTAATTGTTGACCTGTAGTAAAATTCTTATGGCTAGTATTTCATTTCTTACATATTCCTTTTTTGGGGGGGGGGAGGGCAGCTTCTGTGTCTTGGCAGTCATTTTTTAAGTCTTGCAGTCTTACTAGGTCAATAACTCTTGCTTATGGCAATACAGCTGCTAAAGCCTTTCCTCTTTGGAGTTTAAACACATCTGATTTCTGTCCCATCTGTTCCATGTAATTTCATCTCTGCTTTAAATTTGTTATTAATGTATAACTCAATCACTTTGCCACACACCTGAAACTAACACAACATTATTAGTCAACTGTACTCCAGTATGAAATAAAAAACTTTTTAAATAATACATTTCAACGATTATGTTTACTCTGATTAAAAAACTCCGATCTGCATGTTTTTAGACAATTATATCAATCTCTCCCAGGACCAGTACTGGTTTGTACAGGTTGTCATGAGGTAATAGAATACTAGGTATAGAGTTAAAAGACCTGAATCTGAAGGTAGCTCAACCACTATCATTAGCTGTTTGGCCTTCAGCAGACCACTTAATCATTCTGAAATTCAGTTTTGTCATCTGTAAAATGAGGGTTATGAAACCCATTTTCTGCATTGTGAGGACTAAATAAGATTATATGAAGCTGTTTTTGCACAAAATACCTGTTTGTATAAACCATTATGAAACACTGGTAATAGTGACTGTTTTGGTTCTTAATACATGAATTTTACATTTTGTATATTCAAATAATTTCCATAGAGAATGCCCTGTCAACCTTCCACAAATCTTGCTCTTCTCCCTAGAGGGAACCACTGTTAGAGCTTTGTTGTATATCCTTCTAGATCTTCTCTGTGCAGTTACTTATGATTTTATATTCATGTAGGAACACCTCTTTTGTATTGTGATTTAAAAGAATAGCATGCTGATTTGTTTTGCTGTCATTCCCTTCTCCAGGGGATCTTCCTGACCCTGGGACTGAGTCCCGGTCTCCTGCATTGCAGGCAGATTCTTCACCATCTGAACTATCAGGGAAGCCCACAGGAATGCGTCTTTTGTATTGTGATTTAAAGGAATAGCGCACTGACTGTTTTGCTGTCGTTTAGTATGACTTGAGCTAGTTCATTGAGACTTTTTTACCTTTTAAAAAGCTTACAGAGTTCAACAGATGATGTTGAAATAAGACAATAGTTGATAACAGTATTTCCCTATAATTGAGGTTCTTTTTAGTTTTTCAGTGTTGCAAACAGCATTGAATTAAAAAACCTTTGCAGTTGCATTGTTAAAGTCTATAGGAAATGGTGTTGTAGTAAATGTATAGACTCCAGAACAAACAAGGCTCTTGGGGATTTTGGAAGGATCCCTGTTCTTTTTGTTATAGTCCAACATGCTTCTTTGAGCACAAGTTCAGGTGATTCTCTAGAGTAGATAAAGAAATCAGAGATATGAAATTACAAAAAGGTATGAGTATTTAATATTTTAGTAATTATTATAAAATTGTTTTCCAAAAGAGTAGTACTAATATACTTGTATTCCTACTGTTAGATGTGAAGATGTCTATTGGCTCTTCTTGCCAATTTGTCATATTTTTATTTTTGCTGGTATATGGGTGGAAGGTGATACCTCAGCTCTGAAAGAATGTTTATAGGCAGCATGGTTTGTGAGTATAACTGGGAACAATTTAAATCTGTTAACAGGAAAGCAAGAGGAATAAATAAATTGTGACATGGTCATAAGATAGAAAACTAAGCAGTGGTCAAATAGTGAATATAGTGGTCAATTAGTGAAATATAGTGGCATGCATAGGTGGAGATAAATCTCAGAATATTGAGAAGAAAAGGAAATTGCTATGCAGTAGGATTCATTTCTATAAAATTCAAAAACATGCAAAGTTCATGCATTTTGAAAGGACAGGTATATATACAGTAAAATTAAAAAAGAAAGCAAACCTGTGTCATTAAGTGTAGCCCACCTTCAGTGAGGCAGGACATGTCTGAGGGCTAGAGAGTTCTAAGAGTGAGAGATGGGGAAGAAAGGAGAACCACTTTGCTAAGCAGATGAAGGAAGAAGTCCATTTCCTCTGGCACATCTCTGTTATTACGTCTGTCTTTGCTGTTAAAGTTTTTGACAATGCTCGCTTGTAGGAGGATTTTTTCCCCCCTTATAAAAAGTGTTGAGCATTGTTGAACTCAAAGAGTATGTATATATAGGATAGTCTCTGGGAGTGATCAGTCTTTGTTAATGATGCTTTTGGGTGTTTTTGATGACTTTCTTAATCCTCTAATTCCTTTCTCAGACAGTCTTGAAATTTATTGTAAAGGAATAATATGGCATGATTATTAAAAAGATTATTTGATAAAATGGGAAGAACAGGGGCTTTGGAGTACAACAGACCTGGGTTGAAAGTTTGACTTTCCCACCTATTATCTGTGTTTTATTATCTTCTTCTCTTTGCCACTTTCTCTTCCCTTTCTCCCCATCATCCTAAAACCATGCCTGATTGATTGCTCAGTATCATCATCTTTATCATCAGCATTGTTAAAATCTGGAGGGAATGATATTGAAGTAAATGTATGGACTTCAGAACGTGCAAGGCTCTTGGGGATTTTGGAAGGAGGCCTAGTTTTGTTCTGGTCGAAGCTGCAGGTGGGCTTCCCAGGTGACTCAGTGCTAAAGAATTTGCTTGCCCATGCAAGAGACGTGGCTTTGATTCCTGTGTTGAAAAGATCCTCTGGAGAAGGAAATGCAACCCACTCCAGTATTCTTGCCTGGAGAATCCCCATGGACAGAGGAACCTAATCATGGGGTCACAAAGGAGTTGGACATGACTGAGCAACTAAGTAACAACAACAAAGCTACAGGTGTCTCTTCTGTAAAACTTAGTGTGAGAATAGCCAGCCAACATTGCCTATTATTATTATTTTTAAATAACAAGTTTATTAACCTATAATTCACAGACCATAAATCTCACCCTTTTAAAGTGTTTTTAGAGGTGTTTAGTGTTTTGGGGTTTTCAGCAAAATCAGAGTTGTGAATCCATCATCACTAATTCCAGAACATTTTCATCACCAAAAATAAAACACAGTACCCATTAACAGTCACTCCCTTTAGTCCCTAGACTACTAATCTTCTTTCTTTATGGATTTGCCCATTCTGAATATCTCCTATAAATGAAATTATAATTTGTGGCTTTTGTCTCTGATTTTTTTCACTTAGCATAATGATTTTATTTTATTTATTTATTTTTTTAGCATGATGATTTTAAAGTTCATCTTTGTTTTACCAATACTGCATTCCTTTTTTATTGCTAAATAATAATCAGTTATCCATTTACCACACTTTGCCTCTCCATTCATCAGTTGATGGACATTTGTATTATTTCTGCTTTTTGGTTATTTTGAAATAACTCTGCTATGTACATTTGTATACAAGGCTTTCTATGGATATATGTTTTCAGTTTTCTTGGTTATACCTAGTGTGGAATTGCTGGAGCACATGGTCACTTTTTTTTTTTTTTTTTTAACATTTTGAGGGATTTCCAAACTGTTTCTGTACCATTTTGCCTTCCCAACAGCAATGTGTGAGATTCCAGTTTCTCCATATCGTTGATAATACTTGGTATTGTCTGACTGTTTGTAGCCATCCTCTGGGGGTGTTCTCTCATTATGGTTTTGATGTGCATTTTCCTAATGACCAACAGTGTTGAGTGTCTTTTCATGTGCTTATTGGTCATTTGTATATCCTCTTTGGAGAACTTCCTGTTCACAACTTTTGCCCATTTAAAAATTTGGATTAGTTGTCTAAGAGTTCTTTTATGTTCTGGAATACAAATCCCTTGTTGGACAAAGGATTTCCAAATATTTTTTCCCATTCTGTTGTCTAACTTGATGGTATCTTTTCCTCCCCTGCTGTATTGAGACATAGTTAGCATTAACAATGTATAAGTTTAATGTGTACAACTTGTTGGTTTGATACACTTGTATATTGCAAAATGATTAATACCATAAATGTAACTAACACCTGCATCATGTCACATAATTATCTTTCTGTGTGTCTGTGTGGTGAGAACATTCACAGCCTATTCTCTTAGCAAAGTTCAAGTATATCATACAGTCTCGTTAACTGTAATCACTGTGTGTGTATTAGATCCCCAGAAGTGATGGTGTCCTTTGAAGTACTGAAGTTTTAGGTTTTGATGAAGTTTGTTTAATCTGTTTTTCCTTTGTCACTTGTGTTTTTGTAGTTATATCGAGGAAACCATTACGTAATCAAAGGTTATGAAGATTTCCTTTGTTTTCTTTTAAGTGTTGTAGGATTTTAGGTCTATGATCTGTCTTGAGTTAATTTTGTATATGGCGTAAGACAGAGTTCCAGCTTTATTCTTCACCACGAGATATCCAGGTATTCCAGTGCCATTTGTTGAAAAGGTTATTCTTTCTCTCATTGTTTTTCTTGGCACACTTTTTAAAACTCAGTTGATCATAACTGTAAGAGTTTATTTCTGGACTCTTAGTTTACCTCATTTGTCTGTCTGTCCCTAAAAGTATTACACTGTTTTGATTACTGTAGCTTTGTAATGTAAGCCCTTCAACTTTATTTTTTCTCATGATTGTTTTGGCACCTATCATTTTTAAAGGCAATTATCTTTGGTGTACTCTCTTTGAGAAGATAATTTATAAGTATCCAAAATAGAGACTTAGGAATTAAAAAAAGAGAACTTGAGTTGTCTATGAGTCAGCAACTGAATACTTAATTTGTTCAGTCGCTCAGTCGTGTCCGACTCTTTGTGATCCCCATGGACTGCAGCATGCCAGGTTTCCCTGTTCTTCATCATCTTCTGGAGCTTGCTCAAAGTCATGTCCATCGAGTCAGTGGTGCCATCCAACCATCTCATCCTCTGTCATCCTCTTCTCCTCCTGCCTTCAATCTTTCCCAGCATCAGGGTCTTTTCTAATGAGTCAGCTCTTCACATCAGGTGGCCAAAGTATTGGAGTTTCAGCCTCAGCATCAGTCCTTCTAATGAATATTCAGGATTGATTTCCTTTACAGTTGACTGGTTTGATCTCCTTGAAGCCCAGTTCAGTTCAGTCACTCAGTTGTACCTCTTTGTGACCCCATGGACTGCAGCACGCCAGGCTTCCCTCTCCATCACCAACTCCCGGAGCTTAATCAAACTCGTCCATTGAGTTGNCCTCAGCATCAGTCCTTCTAATGAATATTCAGGATTGATTTCCTTTACAGTTGACTGGTTTGATCTCCTTGAAGCCCAGTTCAGTTCAGTCACTCAGTTGTACCTCTTTGTGACCCCATGGACTGCAGCACGCCAGGCTTCCCTCTCCATCACCAACTCCCGGAGCTTAATCAAACTCGTCCATTGAGTTGGTGATGCCATCAAGAGTCTTCTCCAGCACCATGGCTCAAAAGCATCAGTTCTTTGGCATTTAGCTTTCTTTATGGTCCAACTCTCACATCCATGCATGACTACTGGAAAAAGCACAGCTTTGACTAGATGGACTTTTGTTGGCAAAGTAATGTCCCTGCTTTTTACTATGCTGTCTAGGTTGGTTGTCACTTTCCTTCCAAGGAACAAGAGTCTTTTAATTTTGTGGTTGCAGTCACTGTCTGCATTAATTTTGGAGCCCAAGAAAATAATATCTGTCACTGTTTCCCTCTCTATTTGCCATGAAGTGATGGGACTGGATGCCATGATCTTTGTTTTTTGAATGTTGAGGTTTAAGCCAGCTCTTTCACTGTCCCCTTTCACCTTCATCAAGAGGCTCTTTAGTTCCGGTTCTCTTTCTGCCCTAAGGATGGTGTCATCTGCATATCTGAGGTTATCAATACTTCTGGCAAGCTTAATTCCAGCTTGTGCTTCATCCAGCCCTGCATTTCACATGATGTACTCTGCATATAAGTTAAATTAGCAGAATGACAGTATACAGCCTTGACATACTCCTTTCCCAGTTTTGAACCAGTTTGTTGTTCTATGTCCAGTTCTAACTGTTGCTTCTTGACCTGCATACACATTTCTCCGGAGGCAGGTAAGGTGGTCTGGTATTCCCATCTCTTATAAGAATTTTCCACAGTTTGCTGTGATCCACACAGTCAGAGCTTTTAGCACAGTTAGTGAAGCAGAAGTAGATTTTTTTGGATTATTGGACCTCATTTATTTATTTATTTACACATTCTTTTGAATGTCCAGCATGTGTTAGACACTGTGCTTGACTGCGGGGAAATTAGTGATGAACAAGACATGGGGTCTATGCAGGGAGCTTAAGTTGACACCTTGCTTTCATGTTTTTGAAAGGAGTGTGGACTTTTGGTGATCAAAGATGTAGATAAAATCAAAGCAGATGTACCATTAGATGGAAGGTTCACTATCTCGTCACAAAAGAAGGTCCTATCAATGAAAATTCTTCTTAACTTACCTTCCGCTAGTAGGAGTGGAAATCCAAATGAATTGAAGAAGAGGATGAATATCTTTGAGGGAGCTATATTGAGCACCTTGAAAAAAGCTACAGAAACACTATTTTCTCATTTACATCTTTATGTGCATGTGTGTCTCCTCCCATTTTAAAGTTCCCTTGGAGGCAAGGGTCTTGTTTTATTCACCTTTCTTACTCTGTCAGTCATCTAAACAGTTCTTTCAAAATATAAGACATTCAGTGTATGTAAACTGAAGGACTGAATGAGTCAAGTAAGCCATTAGTGAGTGCTCATACTGCATGACCTTATGCTTAATTAGGGTTTCCATAGCTTCTATTGGTTACCATTCTAGCCCTCAAGGATCTTGATTTAATGGTTAATGTGAAGATCAGACACTCACTATGACGTGGGTGTGTGGGTGCTAAGTCACTTTGGTTGTGTACAACTGTGCAATCCCATGGACTGTAGTCTGTCAGGCTTCTCTGTCCATGGGATTCTTCAGGCAAGAATACTGAAGTGGGTTGCCATTCCCTCCTCGAGGGGTTCTTCCTGACTGAGGGACTGAACCCATGTGTCTTATGTTTCCTGCATTGGCAGGCGGGTTCTTTACCGCTGGTGCCACGTGGGAAGACCTACTCAGTATGATACACCTTTAAAAAAAAGATGAATTAAATTATAAATAATATGGAAAGTAAATTGTGCAAATAACCTAATCAATTTAACACATATACGTATTAGGAGTCACTTGAGTCCATAGGATGTAGGATGGTAGAGGAAGTCTGGAACAGGGGCAAAACTGAAGGAAGGCAGACGGATAGAGGGGAGGGACAAAACTTGTCCAGGTCAAGAGACAGTTCTTAGTAGGGGTGATGCTGTCCCCTTCCCCACGATTGTACTTCTGGAAATATGTGAAGGTTTTTCGTTGTCCAGTGTTTGGGAGTGCTACTGGCTTTTAGAGTTCAGGGGCCAGACATGCTGGAGTCCCATAGTGTGAAGTCAGAAGTTGATCTGCCCCAAATCCCTGGAGTGCTCTGTTGGAGAGTCGCTGAGAAGCAAACGTTTAGCTGGTTGAGGAGGAGCACAGTGCTTTGTGGATAGTACTCCTAAGCAAATACCGCTTTTCATTTGTTTGGCTTTTCGCTATCCTGCGTGCTGAATGCAGAGATGAATATAGGTAGAGTGGAGTAGAGCAGTGGAGCACCTGAGGAGCTGCTGCGGGGATTTTTGTCTGACCATTTTGCATGCTTCTGATGATTCCTAACACTGTCTTTTGTCTTACAGTTTTCTTTTCTTTTCTTTGTCTCAGAACGAGCCTCTGACCCCAGGTTATCATGGATTCCCAACACGGGACAGCCAGGTTGGTATAAGTTGTTTATAACACAGATATAGTGTGCGTGTCTTTTATCTAAGAATGCTACATGATAGAGAACATTTCCTGGAATTACTTACTTTGGAGAGTGATTTGGTTAGTTTCAGCAATGAATTTACATTAGCAATATATAAAACATATTTCTTAACTTTAAAGGTATTGTAATCACATTATTGAAATTGTGGATATTATAGGGGGAAAGTCATTCAAACACACTTGTGATTGCTTTTGTTTTTTCTTTTACAAGCTACATGATAATTTTTTTAACCTGATTTTCTTGATGTCTCATGATTTTGTGTTGAACTTGTCTGTTTGTTCCCAGCCACTTAGCTCCTGCCTGCACAGATTTTTGGAGTCCCTGTGGTAATCAGCAACAAGAAAATTCCATTCTTGTCCCTGGAGGAATTCAGCCTTATGGTTTTAATCAGGGAAATTTCTGCTGCCTTTCTTTATTAGATAGGGAGGATGATTGGAGAAAGCCCAAGCCCCGTTTGTGGGTTAGAGCAAAACTGTCTCCCGCCAAGACATCCTCAGTAAGGTTTAGCGGAGGGTGTAAAATGCCTTCTCTGTTTGTGTGCTTTTTGAATCTAGTAAGACTGACAGAGTTAGGGTAGAACAGATTACGCTGCCTCAGAAATGATATAAGACACCTTGCCTCTGGAATTTACCTCCTGCTGTTTGGAGATACTGATGCTCTTCAGGAGATTTAAAAGGGTAGCTCCTAGAAATATCTCTGAATTTCTAGCCATCATTTGTATCTTTGAATGCCTATCCACTATTCCTTATCAGTTTAGACGTGTTGTTGATTTGTATCAGTTCAGTTGAGTCACTCAGTCCTGTCGGACTCTGTGCAACCCCATGAACCGCAGCACACCAGGCCTCTCAGTCATCACCAACTCCCGGAGTCCACCCAAACCCATGTCCATCGAGTTGCTGATGCCATCCAACCATCTCATCCTCTGCTGTCCCCTTATCCTCCTGCCCTCAATCTTTCCCATCATCAGGGTCTTTTCAAATGAATCAGCTCTTCGAATGAGGTGGCCAAAGTACTGGAATTTCAGCTTCAGCATCAGTCCTTCCAGTGAACACCCAGGACTGATCTCCTTTAGCATGGACTGGTTGGATCTCCTCGCAGTCCAACGGACTCTCAAGATTCTTCTCTAATACCACGGTTCAAAAGCATCAATTCTTTGGCCCTCAGCTTTCTTCACAGTCCGACTCTCACATCCGTACATGATCACTGGAAAAACCATAGCCTTGACTAGACGGACCTTAGTCGGCAAAGTAATGTCTCTGCTTTTTAATATGCTGTCTAAGTTGGTTATAACTTTCCTTCCAAGGAGTAAGCGTCTTTT